>JAZKJV010009682.1:0-59448 GCA_037367405.1 Ottelia alismoides | reverse complement strand
TCATTTTGCAAACAATCCTCGATTTTATTGAAATCACTTTCATTGGATAGATAATTTTATAACTTGAGCTTTCAAAGTGAATTTGGTGAATTTTGAGTTCATACGGAGTGGGAATTTAGTCGAGAAGTTGGAACTTACACCTTTTTCGGTTCAAGACCTATAAGTATTTACTCATAATGAGAATTCTTTTGTATTTTTATATTTTAGATACATTTTTATATACAAGTTAAAAAAAGAATTAAGTCAAAAGGAGTTACTATGAATAAAATTAGGGGAAATTGTGTTAATATAGAATTAATGAATGGTTCACTAACATTTCTAAATATTGAAAAATTAAACTTTAAAAGATCAATAGGAGGATGAAGATCATTTGACAATGATCTGACATCAGCCCTTGGATGTATGTCTATTGATGAGATCAATAGACTATTAAGAGATGAAACTTTATACTTGTGAATATTGTATACAAAAGTAAAATGTTCGATACACCCTTCTCTAGTAAGGGTGTAAGATGCCAAGGTATTCAAGATATCATACATATTGATGTATGTGGATCTTTTATATCATAATAAACATTTATGGTATGTAGTATCTATTACCGATCTTTGTGATATAAGATTTCTTCGATTCACCTTAGAAACCTTTGAAATGTTCAAAGATCTCAATTTTTGGTTTAGAACCAAATTTCAAGGTAGCAAGTACCTATTAGATGAATTCAGGGAATACCTTAGGGATAAAGAAATGTTATTACTATCTCACTCCTCCTAATGCACCTCAACTCAATAGATTTGTAGGGAGATGCAATGGGATCATGTGTGACATGATTTGATCAATGATGAATATTAGCATAGTTACCTCTTAGTTTCCAGGTACATATGTAGTAGAGATTACAATATATATCCTTAATAAGATTCCATGCAAATATAAACCTGAAAACCCTCATAACCTATGGTTTGTAACCTAGCCTAAAGTTAGACACTTGAAGATTTAGGGTTGCTTGGTCCATAACCATGTCATGGATGTAAGTATGTTGGAATCTACCACTTGAGAGTTCTACTTCATTAGGAAAATAAAGGATGGCATTGGGTACCTATTTTATGATCTTGAGATTCTTAAAAGATTTCATCTCTAAGGATATGATTATTAGAGGATGACTTTCTTGATAATCAAGATGAAAATGAAGTAAAGGAACTCATTGAATCTTGAGAAGATGATGAGGCTCCTGAAATCGGAAAGTAAAAGGAGAATTAAAGATGAAGCACACATACCTCTTCAAATTTGTTTGAGGGTGGTCAGACCACCTAAAGGGTATGGATTCCATGTGTCAGAGAAATCTAGCAATGATTGAACTTCATATGATGAAGCTTCTGTATATCATGACATGGAAAGGTGGATGTTAGCAATAAATTCTAAAGTATACTTCATATATAAGTGTTGTATATGGACCATCGAGGATCCACCTATAATGGTAAGACACGTTAGGTGAAAATGGATCTTCAAGAGAAAGAGGAAACTTGATGAGAAGGTAGAGACCTTCAAAGCACGGCCCGGATCCACAAGAAATACATGAAGAGAATACATCGCTTGCGATGAGACTTGCTCTTCAATAACCATATGTCAACCCCATCATAATATTGCTAACTATAGCTACACAACTTGACTACGACATCTACAAGATGGAAGTCGAGATTGCATTCTTATATGAACATTGAGGATATTCATATGGAGTATCCCCAGGGGCTTCATAATTGAGTAAAGCAAGGTGTGCAAGCTGAAGAATTTCATCTACAGACTCAAATAAGCTTCTTGTAGTTGGAACTTCGGATTTGATGAAATTATAAAGGTTATGATTTCAGATAGAATCTTGATGAACCGTGCGAAGCTTAGTAAGAGTGTCATTGTGTTCATCATGTTAAATGTAGATGAAATTTTAATCATTTGGAATGATATAAGGATAATAATAAGTGTTTTATTATCTGACTATTCCGTACCTTGAGATATGATCTCAAGGATACCTCTTAGATCTTAGTTCTGAAGATGTTCAGAAGCAAAGAGAAGAGGGTATTGGAACTGTCACATTAGTGATACACCTTGGACATGCTCTAAATTTTTTTGGAAAAACTCAAGGAAGGCTTCCCTCCCTTAAGATATGATACTGGCCTATATGAAGGGATAACACCTCAAAGAGTCGATGAAGTGAATGTTAAAGCTGCTTCCCCTTATGCATTGATTTTTAGAAGCCTGGTGTATGCTAGACGTGTACAAAAGCAAGATATCTACCATGCATGAGAATAGTAAACTGTTACTAATCCTACTATGAAGATAAAATACTTGATTGCAGTAATAACAATATCTTAAAAAAGAACACGATTTTTGAGATAGTGATCTATTAGTCTTATATTCAAGAACTTAAGACTTTATAGATAGTGATCTAAAAGGTCTTAACTACAGATGCCTTATAAGATATAAGACTGGGTCTTAGTCTTAGGAGATGGAGATCTCTGGGAATAAGGGCATTCTGATAAGGATAATAGAAATTACATACTGGTTATAATGATTATTGAGTTGTAGTGTCAAATATAATATAACTGCTTTAAAAAGATTGAGTATTGGTTGCATATAATGCAGCATTCACATTGGATGTGAGCATCGTTACTAGGAGATATGCAAGTACCGTAAAAGGACTTAGCGTAGTCTCTCGGAAATAGAGTGATTGGACAACTTACCAATCTATTTTTTCTTAATAGCTTATGATTAGCACATGAGTGCCGATTTAAAGATTAATCCATTAATGTCTCTTTGAACTAGTGAGAGACTATTAGACATGCGAACCCACGGTGAGCCATTATGCAGTAAATGTTATTAGAAATCATTTCCTGATATGAAATAAAGAATAACTAATTTGCATAGTAGATCCCTTGGTAAAATTAAGGTTATGTACCATGACCATCTTAATGATCATACAATTATTAATTCAATTGTTGAATCATAGAGGCAGGTGCTTGGATGATATCTAAAGAGTTATATTGAGGACTCATCAAGCACTCTCAAGTGATTGTTAAGAGAGGATCTCCAGCTTGAGAAGAAGATGGCAATTCTTCTCTAAAGGTTGATATCTAACCGACCTCTTTATGCAGGTCCTCTACATATGAATAGAGATTCGAAGGTGTTGGATAAGTTAGGTCAAAGAGTTGACTTAACGAGATCGAGATGACCAAGACTTATGTCGTATACAGTCACGATATAGGCATGCATCCTCTGACCGAAGATTTATGGGTTACTATGTGTTTGAGTATGTACATTTGGTAGACTGATAGGTTAATGATCTAATCGAGGTTTGTACACTCGAGAGTTGGTGTGCATACAAGGGCATATAAGTAATACGATCTCTCAAAGGGATCATACATGTTCATTATTGAACCGAAAGATAGGAGCTCACTCATGAGATATTGAAATAAATTCCATGCATGGTTGTCTCGCTTTGGAAACTTGACTGAATTTGTAGGTTTGATATATACTTTTGGAAAATGTATGATCAATAATTAGGTATGTTGTATGCTTTTGGAAAGTATATGATCGATACCAACTCCCAATGGTCAAGTGAGAAACTTAATGATAAAACTTTGAAGAAGACAATTTAAATAAGATCTAAAACTTCATGTTTATTCTAGGTCTTCCAGTATGCAGACTGTACGGGTACTAGGAATACTCGAGGGTAATGTATTTGTAAATGATTGTGTGATCATGACACTTCCATTACGAGGGAGTGATGAAATAGGTTTGGAATTTAGTGACTCCTCTCAATAGAAAAGTAATTTGATAGTTCAAATGTTAGACATAGATCTGAATACGATTCAAATGCAATGAGAAGATTAGATTTATAGCTTTGATTTAATCAAACATCTTTGGGAAGTCCCCTTGATCTGGATTTGAGATATGGTCTCCATTTCCGATCACTGTATATGGAACATATAATCGTCATGTCCTTATCTCCAAGTATCCAGAGAAAGCGCATTATTCTTGAAAGAGTTCAAGAATAATTCCATTGTTGATAATGTATATGAGCATTGAGAAAAATAGATAATTAAATGTGATTTAATTATTATGAATAATGTGAGTGTGATTCATTTTATTTGGACATGTGAGAATGGACATCTGAGATAATTAAATGTTATTTAATTATCATGGATATGAATAATGTGGATAACACTATCCACATTATTCATGGATATTATAAATGTGATTTATAATATATTAGAGAGAGTTAATTGTTATTTATATTTACAAATTAATAGTCAGAGTGATTTAGATTCACAATGGACTATTAATTGTAATTGCAATTACATTTTGTTTTGGATATCTGAATAAGATTCACATTTCAAAGGCATGATTGAAATTATCACAAAATATTTTGGAATTATTTTGGTGAATAATTATGCAATAAAAGTTATTGCACATGTGGAATTATTGTTGGATAATAATATCTCAAGAATATTGGAATGAGACTCTCTTACCATACTTGAATGGAGGACGGCCAAATTGAGCTCCATCAACTTGGTCGTCGTTTACCCCTTATACGGAATGAGGGATCTCTCTCTTTAATGAATTCCATCTTTATTGGTGTGATTTGAATTAAAATATGTTGATTGATTTCAATATATTTAATTTAAATTAAAACCAACAAATTTGTTATTGGTAATTAAACACAACAAGATCATGACCATTGATTGAAAGCACAAATCAATCTAAGCCATTGGATTTGTGAGCATATGGATTGAGATCCATGGACATCCAATTTAGTTAAGAGGTAAGGTAGCCCTAACCTTTTATTTTGGATGCAATATTTTACAACAACTCTTTCTCGGTCTCATGGTCATCCTCTCTCTCTCTGTCAATAATATGGTTGTGCATATTATTGATCTAGAGATCTTCATATCTGTCGTGTTGTCGTTATGTTGTCGGATCGTCTAATCGTTGATCTTCGTCTTCTTTGATGCACATTGCTCGTGAAGGAGATGTCAGATTTCGTGAGATGAAATCAAGAGATTTGTTGCCCGGATCATCAACTTGGATTATGGGAAGCATGTGATTCATCCTCGCGCCTACAAGTGTGATCTTCATCGGATCGGACTTAAGACAGGAGAATCTCTTACTTTAGAGATTAGCAATCACAACCATGCTTCAAGAGGTATTCCTTTACTCATTTGTGATCTTGATAAACGATTCGACAAATGTTCTCGGATCAGGTGGTTTCATCATTTTAAAATTTTTAATTTCCGTTGCCTCGAGCGACTAGTGTAACTAGTCGCTCTGATCGCATATGATGCGCTCTTCACGCTTCGGTGATGAGCTTACGATTTTTTCTCCCGTAACCTTCAGTCTTCAGCGATGAACATGGTCTACAGAAAGATATTTATCATTTTTTTTCTGTTAGCAAGGATTCAAACTCACAAGAAATTAGAAGTATGCAACTCTACTCTATTATAAATATGATCGTCACTTCAGCAGGGTGGCTAAAAGATGACAGTGCCTTCATCGTATATTACTAAATAAGTGGCATGTCTTCATTACTGAAAGACTAAATCTAGATAAATATCCACCAATTCGGTGCATTAAAGAGATAACAGAAAAGGTGGTGACAATTAGCTTTGACTCCAAAGAGAAGGTTCAAGAATCCCAACTTATGGTGATGAAATAATTGAGTTAGCATAAGCAATCATGAACACATATAAAGCAGCAAATCAAAGTCATTTACGTATACAAAGAGAGATCCCATGTGCCTCTAATCGAGAATGAGGTCCTGAGATGAGTGGTTGCATACACGAGCATGAATGGTTTTCTATGTGGTCAATCAGTTGATTAGTGTTAGTTACACATGATCAAGAACGATGCCGACCCACTATCTACGAGGGAACGACAAGCGAATGGCGATGACATTGTTCAGTCATTGGGTGGGCATTGATTGGCTTGCTATCACTAATGCTAGTTGTGACCTTGATCAACCTAAATCAATTGTTAGAAGAAGCCATACTTGCGGTGCTCAATTCGTTGAGACATTGTAGGATTTGATGTCAGATTACGCATGAGAATCATGGATATGGGGCAAGGTAGAGAAGATTATGCCCGTGTTTATCGGAAAAATGATTCTTAATACCGATTTTTAGCAATTATCTGGTAATATATCATAATATAGATCAAGGATCGTCGCTTTAAGAGTTTTTTATCAGTAAGGAACCTTATATTTTCTAATATAAAAGAAGAGGTGTTTAGGCTCAATGGAAAATATACATGAGGTTGAATGTTTTATAATTAAATAATAATAATAATAATAATAATAATCTCTCTCTCAACAATGAAATGAGACTACACAATAGGCTGCTCTCCTCCCATTTTCTTTCCTGCCCATTTCTTCCATACACTAAATCTGAAAAAGTGAATGAATTCTCAGTTCTCATGGTCATCTTAAAGTGCATACCTAGCATGTTTTCCATATTCTCTCAATGAACAAAACCCTAACAAATGTGTACTTTTATCCTAATGCCTTCTCTTTATCTTATCTACTTACACTGCATCCTTCTTCATGTTGTTCAATCAAGTAGCGGTCCCTTTGAAGGAGTGCATGTACGGTTCTTCCTTACTTCTCAAGGACAAAGCTTGCATGTACCCATTTGAAATATATAGGTCAAGTACCCCATATGCCATCACTGTCGCAGTTGGAAGCCCGTCATTGATTCAAACAGATGCAAACGGTTAGATATGATATAAGTGTTACCTTATTTTAATCCGTTTTCAAAAATATATATGCATGCCGATGCGAAAATGATGAATATGAAACATATTGTATCTGTAAAAATGGTACTCAAGTAAAATATATGTCGATTTGATATGAATACATGCTTCTAAATATGAATGATTCCATTGTAAGCTAACTTCTATTATTTATCCAGTTTAAATAGATAAATATAAATGATGACATGTATTTGTATCCTGTTTAAAATAGTCATTGTGTTGTTAAAAAGGCATTGTGTGGCTTACAAATGATGACATATATTCGTATTTATTAAAAAATAAATGCATGCATGTATGTAATAAAATATGAATAAACAGGTGTGATAGTTCATCGAATACGGGCATTACCCATATCTATTTGCATTCATTTTCAGAAGTTGTTCCCATCATTTCCTCTCTAATGTTCTCGTATAGATATAAGAATTTTTGTTTACGGTAAACAATGTTTCATTTAGATATTCATTGCAATAATATAATAATAAGATTGGTGACAAAATTGTGCAATAATGCTTGGTTTGCAAATTAATATGGATATATCCATACTCGATCTACCCCATATCCAATTTATATATTTTTGGCATGCATGTTCATATCAGTTGTAAAATGAATACGAACCTGGATCACTTTAATATCCATGTGTATCTATTTTCATATACAAAAATAGATGTAAAATCATTTTTATATATATTCTATATATTCTTTCACAATAATTATAATTGATATAATTGTTACAAAATAAATAGATTTTAAATAGATTTCGCATATTTAGATGAAGTGTAAACCATCCAATACATGTACATATAAGGTAATCTAGAGTTTTTCTAAGATCAACTGTATCCAATCTGCATCTGGTTTTTAAGAACATAGTAGCGTAATTATATGTACACGTTGATATCTGAATATGCATCTGTATCCATATTTTAAAACGGATAAGAGTACGATGACCTTGAACGAGTACATGACGGGTCGCATCCAGACACTGCTAGAGTGAGTGACCACAAAAACACGTTATGAAATTTAAGAATAAATAATGATTAATATTAAAAAAGAATATAATTATCGATATTGTGATTTTGCAGTCATTTATCAAGCCTATAACTAATATCCTTTGAATAGAGGTCATATTCTACACCATTACATACCAAGCATATAATTAATCTCCTTTTAATCGAGGTGATACTCTACGCAGGCACTTGCACGCAAGGCTCTAAATGTCGGTTTCGGTCACCATTTCGAGGACTGACCAAAACGGAATTTCGATCGAATTTCGGTTGATTTTCGACCGAAATTTCAGTCATTTCGGTATTTTTTTGTACTAGGGTCCCCATATTTCAGCCATTTCGGTCAGATTTTGATTTCGACAGGATATCGATATTCGACAGAAATTCGACCGAATTTCGCTGAAGTTTGAGGCCATGCTTGCAGGTACCCATTACCCATAAAAATAAGGGGAAAATGGGGCTGCCCCCTAGGGGTAGCCAACATGGCTGCCCCCACCCCCATTTTTTGGTAATTTTTTATTTTTTTTTAAAAATTAAATCATGTATATTCATCCCTATATCCCTCATATATGTCATTCGAATTTTGTCAGAAACAGAGACTCCTACGGCCTCCATCCATATGTCATTTTTTAACGATCGCAGGATTTTTTAAATCGACCATGTCTGGATGGAGGCCGTAGGAGCCTCTGTTTCTGACGAAATTTGAATGGCATATAAGAGGGATATAGGGATGAATAGACATGTTGATACTTTTCAAAAAAATTTAAAAAAATTGCCAAAAAAATAAGGCGGGGCAGTCATGTTGGCTGCCCCTAGGGGGCAGCCCCATCAACCCCTAAAAATAAACCTAGTGTCCGTACAGGTTTGATAGCCCGAGCCAAATGCATGCAGTATAGGTGATTCAAAGAACATTTATAAATGGATTTTTATCACTTGTGTCCCTCCGAGATCTTGCAATTTCAGTTATACCCCTATTTTTTGATAATATCAGTTGTGCCCCTCACTTCTTACTAATTTATCACTTGTGCCCCTCGGGTTAGTGACCGTCCATAACCAACACAAACAGACGTTAACTTCAAGGACAAATGTAATTAAATTTAAAAAAAAGAACAGACCCCCCCCCCTTCAAATTTATCACTTGTGCCCCTCACTGTCTGGATGGAGGCCGTAGGAGCCTCTGTTTCTGATGAAATTTGAATGGCATATAGGAGGGATATAGGGATGAATAGACATGTTGATACTTTTCAAAAAAAATTTAAAAAAATTGCCAAAAAATAAGGCGGGGCAGCCCCATCAACCCCTAAAAATAAACCTAGTGTCCGTACAGGTTTGATAGCCCGAGCCAAATGCATGCAGTATAGGTGATTCAAAGAACATTTATAAATGGATTTTTATCACTTGTGTCCCTCCGAGATCTTGCAATTTCAGTTATACCCCTATTTTTTTGATAATATCAGTTGTGCCCCTCACTTCTTACTAATTTATCACTTGTGCCCCTCGGGTTAGTGACCGTCCATAACCAACACAAACAGACGTTAACTTCAATGACAAATGTAATTAAATTAAAAAAAACAGAAAAGTCCCGCCTCCCCCCCCCCCCCCCCCCCCCCCGTTGCTCCTCCACTCGCCCCTGCCCCCAACACCCCCAGCCTCACGCCGCCACGCCCCAGCACCTCCAAGCGCACCCCCGCGCCCCACCTCGCACCGACCCTCGCCCCGCCTCTATGACCCCCTGGCCCTGTGCTGCCTCCTCCCGCACGTGGTCAAAGTCCTCCAACGGCCGCAGCCCTAGCCGCCTCTTACGAGTCACTCCATGGATCCCCCTCCCCTTGCTTCAGTTTTTGTTAGGATAAGATGAATTTTTGACTAATTGATTCATAAAAAATCATCAAAAAATTCAATAAAATTCACCATTCGATCCGTTACGAATGATATATCCGTGGAAATGTAAAAATTTTAGTGATTCGTTGGATGCATGAAGGTGTCACAAAGAGAGAGAAATTATGAAGAGAAGGGAAGAAGAATAAATGGAGGAAGAAGATGAAGATGTCTGGACAATAATACCCCTCTTAACTGCACCAAGGTTTGAAAAAACCATGGTTAAGTCAATTCATTGACGGTCAATCTAACGGAAGGGCACAAGTGATAAATTAATAAGAAGTGAGGGTCACAACTGATATTACCAAAAAGATAGGGGCATAACTGAAATTGCGAGATCTCGGAGGGGACAAGTGATAACAACCCTTTATAAATACATAATTATCATAAAAGATGTCAAATAACTTGTCGTATAGGTCAATTGCATCTTCAAGTGGGCAGAATTCTTCCAAAACACATTTCCCTCAAACATAAATAAAAATCGCATTTAGTAAGAGTTTTAACAAATTGAATGCTACAGAAACTAATCATGATACGAAGTTAGGTTAAGGTGCGGGACGTCTTCAAGCTTATGATGTATCAGAAAATCTACTTACAACGTCAAAACCAATGATCAATGACGGTGCTAGAACGTGCAAAGATAATGAAAACCGATGTTAAACAGTAGATAGATCCATATAATAACACAGATTCATAGAATCCCAATTCAGGGACATCTTCAAGCACAAGAAATGACAGATAACTCACATGGGTAGAATAGATTATTCTGGCCTCAATAATAATAGAAAATCCTAAGACCTCGTGCCCAGGTATCCGAGCTCAGGAATCTTAACAAAGCCTGTAGTCGCATCCTACTCCACCTTGGTATAGTGTCGGACAATGAAAGCCAGTCCCAAGATCATCAACGGCACAAGGAACTGTAAAATCTTGATCACAAACTCGTTGGTTTTGTCGGGATTGTAGGCCGCTTGCTGCGGTGGAACATAACTGCGCTTGACTGGGACAGTGGAAGCATCGATGTTGCCGATCAGATACTTCTCCATCGTCTCTCTGGCAGACTTGCTGTGACCCACATCCTCAAAATCATCAGTTGCATCCTTTCCTGCACATTATCATGATATATAATATGAAATTCGCTATTAAAAGAACCTCTGTAGGCTGATGATTCTCTTGAATATGCTAAGTAATACAATGCTTTATTGTCAAGCTAAGCATGTAAATGATTCATAGTTGAGATCTAACTACCAGTCGCGGCTATCAGAACCTCGTCACCTCCGGGGTGGTCATCCAGAAAAGGCGTGACATCGTACACCTGGAGTCTCATAAAGCATAAGTATACATGGGAACATGCCTACATAACATACATACGTACATACACCTGCGTACGCACGTAGGCTCATGCCTACATACATATGTACATTCATACATACATAAATACATCTGAATAAAAACAGCAGCCATCCAATGTCTAAGATGAAGAATAATTGAACACTAGTATGTCAGATATAGAGCATTTCATGCAACCTGATAGAGATTACACGCTATCCAACTACAGCTTGAAATCTGTACCCCCATCTTAACCAATGGTTAAAATCTTCAATGCACGTTAAAGCATCCCGTCCCAAATAAAAGGTAAAGGGGCAAAAAATTAGCAAGATTTTGAGATTCTAGCATCGGCGTGTCTGCAAAAAATGTTAGAGAAAGCTGGATAGTTTTTCTTGAATTACTGCTGAAATGAGCATCTCACTCCAGATTTTCAGAATCAGGAAAGAGGATCTTTCTTTGGCACTAAATATGTCGAAATTCTAAATTGTCTATGGAGGTGAAGTCGAATGCTCAACCTCATATCAAGTATCGGAATCTTCATATTGCAACTGCATACAATAACTAAACCATGTAACAATCGAGGGGTGACCAAAGATTGATTCACTATTTTCTGTGATATTACCTACGAGGGAAAATAAACACATTGTCGGCATCATCCTAACATGCAAGCTTAATTCTTCTAACCTTATACATGATTGAGATAGATTTTAAAATGTGTGGAAAAATGGCAACTACGAGAAAAAACACACAAAAAATTAGGTGGAACTCCTCTTTTACAAGAGGGAGAAAACCATGCAAACACCTTCCAGCCTCCCACAGACGGCAAGATTTTCCTCCTTAGATCTAATTATCTAAACAAGGAGGAAAAACCCAAGCATCTAGGAGATAAAACTGGGATGGAAAAACCTAAGCATCGCCTAGACATTAAGATTTATTTTAGTTTTTCATTGGCAATTTATGAAACAGGCTAATTTATCCACTTTCACCTGGGACAGGTTATTTTGTGCAAATTTCAATTTCACCAGAAAATAAATATGTAAGATGCAAGTAGCATTTTCATTCACGTTCTCTGGGTAAGTCCTGTGTATATATTGACTACCCACGTCAAACATCACTTACTGAAACAGAATGGTCTAGATAAATAACTAAGTTGTTTATGATAGTTCTTTTTTTTTGACACTCTGTTTATGATAGTTCTTAACTATAGATGAGTTGTTGATTGTGCCTTAGAATGCTCACACCCCAATTGCGGTCCAACAAATTTTGTAAATGGATCTTAACCGATCCAATTAATGCATGAGGGCGCAGAAGTGGATGCCCACGATATAGATTTTGGATACAATTAAGGATCCATTTAGCTATACACCCTATATGTGTGTGGTAGAGTAAGGCGTAGGTGTGTACCAGTACTGCTGCTTGAGTGCTTGTTTGAGAAGAACATCACTTGGGATTTTACTGTACTCAATATTTTTCTCTCATATTGTGGATTGCATGTGGCTTTTCTGAACATATGCCTCTTATATATACATACTATGGATATACCTATTACATATACACGCACGCACTATACATATTATGCATTTTCATATATGTGTACATATTATACATATTAATATAGACATTCACAAAGTATACATATCAGCGTGTATACATATACATATTATGCATAGAGACATACACGCATATAGATATACATATACTTATACAACTTGTATATATGCATGCAGTTGGGTGGGAAAATGCCCACCTCTGATGCAGCGTGACCCCAAATTATGGGGCCACATTTATTTAATTAAGTAATTATCAATTTTATTTACGTTTTTAGCATCAATATTGGTCTAATTAAATAATTGGGATCGCCTGTGATCTCAACGTTGATTTCGTAGATTTTAATTGTAATTTGGGTCAATTAAATAATTTAGAGTCCAATTAAGGTAGTTAGAGGTCAATTAGGATTAAATTAGTTGTTAATTTGATTTATTTACTATTTTTGTAAACCCTCTCTCCTATATAAAGAGAGGGTAGTCCATTGTTCTAGTCAGTCCATTATGAAGTAAAATTTGAGTTGATCTCATTTTATCCCCTCTCCTTCTCTCTCTCCCTCCACGCGATCTCCGCGGTCTTCTCCTCAACCCCGCGCATTCCGGCGTGTTCTTTCCTCAACCCTTCCAATTTCTCTCCTCAACCCTTCTATTTCTCCCATCAAAATCCACCAAAAATAGTTATTCGCCGTCGCCGATTCGCGTTTGCATCAATTGGTATCAGAGCATGGATATCAAATCGTTCTCACGATTCGACGGTCCTGTCGCATATTGGAGAATGAAGCTCGATCAAGCCACCCTATCACGAGGATCACATGCGCATTCGCGTCAACAAAAATACAAGAAGCGCCTCCGGAAGAGCATCAAGGTTCAACAATGGATAGACTCATGGTACAACGTTGATATTTTTATGGTACAAGTTGACGATGAACAAGATCTTGTCGTCGACGATGATCTGTGCGCTATTCAGATCGTCGTGGATGGAAAAAACGCCAACAACGCTGCTGTCCAGGCCCTTTTAGAAGGGAAAGGCGACGAAACGGTGGCTGGCCAGCACGTCCCAGCACCAAACCCGTCGCCAGAAGCAACCCCGCGGCCTCCTCCAACCACCCCGGCGCCGCCCCAGCCACCTCGGGAGCAAACCGCGCCAACTCTCGCAGCACCGGCGGCTCCAACACCCGCCATCACCCCTATCCCGCAGCCCCATCGCCTTCCTCCCCACACTACCACCACGCCACGCCACCCCGAACCAACTCGCCTGCCGCCTACCCTCTCCTGGCACCATCTTCCCTCCCCTCGACCCCTGCTCTTTCTCCCCCAACGCCATCTCCTCTCCGCCCTGAACCGCACCCCCACACCACGCCGACCCAACCCACCCCATTCCGCACCCCCCAGCATCCCGGCGATGACCAGCTCCTCGCCGCCCCGATTCCATATCTCGCCACCCTCTCGCCCGAACCAGCCACCGACGCCACCAACAACCCCCTGCAGTCCCGCCCTTCGCGGAACCTACGGCACGGCGCAACCCCACCATCCAGGCCACGCGCACAGTCACCCGCGCGAGATGGCGCGCCGCCGTGCGGCCTTGGGAGGGAAACCGAGCCCACGAGTTCGGCGCCGCCCTTGGAATCCCCGACTCAGATGTCGGTGCCGCCTTTTGTTGATGAAGAAGGAAGCCCTAACGAGAATTGGGGGAACTGAATCCCTGAGATTGAGGGATTGGGAAAATTGCAAAGAAAAATGCCCCAAAATCCATATTTGCAGAAAGGTCCAAAGCCATAGAATTGTGAGGCAAAATAAAGGGGTACGAAAATTGCACCCCTACCCCTGGTGGCGAAAATTTTTAAAGAGAAGGGCTGAAAATCAGGATTATGGGGACTTTCCTTATCCAAATAGGACTAGGGTATTGGATTTTTCCTATATAAGGACCCCATGGCTCTATTTTTTAGATACATCTCCTCTTCTCCTCTCCTTGTGCCATTGCTTCATTATGGATTATTCAAGGGCCATATTCTCCATGCCGCATCAATTTTTTGAGCATCATGGGAAGGAGACAACAATCGCGACGCCGCCGCCGTACGCACCGCATATGTTTTTCAACCACGGCAGTCGCGCCTCTCCCGCCCACACATGGACCCCGCCGCTCGCGCCCCACATGTTCTTCCAGAAGGCAATTGAAGCCGCCGATCCATCCTCCAAGCCTGCAGTTCACGCAATTCGTCAGGAGCCGAATTTTTGAAAGCGGTGGAGAGTTGATGCAGCGTGACCCCAAATTATGGGGCCACATTTATTTAATTAAGTAATTATCAATTTTATTTACGTTTTTAGCATCAATATTGGTCTAATTAAATAATTGGGATCGCCTGTGATCTCAACGTTGATTTCGTAGATTTTAATTGTAATTTGGGTCAATTAAATAATTTAGAGTCCAATTAAGGTAGTTAGAGGTCAATTAGGATTAAATTAGTTGTTAATTTGATTTATTTACTATTTTTGTAAACCCTCTCTCCTATATAAAGAGAGGGTAGTCCATTGTTCTAGTCAGTCCATTATGAAGTAAAATTTGAGTTGATCTCATTTTATCCCCTCTCCTTCTCTCTCTCCCTCCACGCGATCTCCGCGGTCTTCTCCTCAACCCCGCGCATTCCGGCGTGTTCTTTCCTCAACCCTTCCAATTTCTCTCCTCAACCCTTCTATTTCTCCCATCAAAATCCACCAAAAATAGTTATTCGCCGTCGCCGATTCGCGTTTGCATCAATTGGTATCAGAGCATGGATATCGAATCGTTCTCACGATTCGACGGTCCTGTCGCATATTGGAGAATGAAGCTCGATCAAGCCACCCTATCACGAGGATCACATGCGCATTCGCGTCAACAAAAATACAAGAAGCGCCTCCGGAAGAGCATCAAGGTTCAACAATGGATAGACTCATGGTACAACGTTGATATTTTTATGGTACAAGTTGACGATGAACAAGATCTTGTCGTCGACGATGATCTGTGCGCTATTCAGATCGTCGTGGATGGAAAAAACGCCAACAACGCTGCTGTCCAGGCCCTTTTAGAAGGGAAAAGCGACGAAACGGTGGCTGGCCAGCACGTCCCAGCACCAAACCCGTCGCCAGAAGCAACCCCGCGGCCTCCTCCAACCACCCCGGCGCCGCCCCAGCCACCTCGGGAGCAAACCGCGCCAACCCTCGCAGCACCGGCGGCTCCAACACCCGCCATCACCCCTATCCCGCAGCCCCATCGCCTTCCTCCCCACACTACCACCACGCCACGCCACCCCGAACCAACTCGCCTGCCGCCTACCCTCTCCTGGCACCATCTTCCCTCCCCTCGACCCCTGCTCTTTCTCCCCCAACGCCATCTCCTCTCCGCCCTGAACCGCACCCCCACACCACGCCGACCCAACCCACCCCATTCCGCACCCCCCAGCATCCCGGCGATGACCAGCTCCTCGCCGCCCCGATTCCATATCTCGCCACCCTCTCGCCCGAACCAGCCACCGACGCCACCAACAACCCCCTGCAGTCCCGCCCTTCGCGGAACCTACGGCACGGCGCAACCCCACCATCCAGGCCACGCGCACAGTCACCCGCGCGAGATGGCGCGCCGCCGTGCGGCCTTGGGAGGGAAACCGAGCCCACGGGTTCGGCGCCGCCCTTGGAATCCCCGACTCAGATGTCGGTGCCGCCTTTTGTTGATGAAGAAGAAAGCCCTAACGAGAATTGGGGGAACTGAATCCCTGAGATTGAGGGATTGGGAAAATTGCAAAGAAAAATGCCCCAAAATCCATATTTGCAGAAAGGTCCAAAGCCATAGAATTGTGAGGCAAAATGAAGGGGTACGAAAATTGCACCCCTACCCCTGGTGGCGAAAATTTTTAAAGAGAAGGGCTGAAAATCAGGATTATGGGGACTTTCCTTATCCAAATAGGACTAGGGTATTGGATTTTTCCTATATAAGGACCCCATGGCTCTATTTTTTAGATACATCTCCTCTTCTCCTCTCCTTGTGCCATTGCTTCATTATGGATTATTCAAGGGCCATATTCTCCATGCCGCATCAATTTTTTGAGCATCATGGGAAGGAGACAACAATCGCGACGCCGCCGCCGTACGCACCGCATATGTTTTTCAACCACGGCAGCCGCGCCTCTCCCGCCCACACATGGACCCCGCCGCTCGCGCCCCACATGTTCTTCCAGAAGGCAATTGAAGCCGCCGATCCATCCTCCAAGCCTGCAGTTCACGCAATTCGTCAGGAGCCGAATTTTTGAAAGCGGTGGAGAGTTGATGCAGCGTGACCCCAAATTATGGGGCCACATTTATTTAATTAAGTAATTATCAATTTTATTTACGTTTTTAGCATCAATATTGGTCTAATTAAATAATTGGGATCGCCTGTATCTCAACGTTGATTTCGTAGATTTTAATTGTAATTTGGGTCAATTAAATAATTTAGAGTCCAATTAAGGTAGTTAGAGGTCAATTAGGATTAAATTAGTTGTTAATTTGATTTATTTACTATTTTTGTAAACCCTCTCTCCTATATAAAGAGAGGGTAGTCCATTGTTCTAGTCAGTCCATTATGAAGTAAAATTTGAGTTGATCTCATTTTATCCCCTCTCCTTCTCTCTCTCCCTCCACGCGATCTCCGCGGTCTTCTCCTCAACCCCGCGCATTCCGGCGTGTTCTTTCCTCAACCCTTCCAATTTCTCTCCTCAACCCTTCTATTTCTCCCATCAAAATCCACCAAAAATAGTTATTCGCCGTCGCCGATTCGCGTTTGCATCAACCTCGGTAAATGGTTCGTCGAATTCAGCGAACCATTTGCTGAGTCTGAATCATTCAAAAGAAGTCTCGTATATTTGTGTTAGTGTATATGACTGCTTTGCAAATTATTTCTGAGAATTGATTTTCAACAGAAATCCTAATATTCGTTTAAGATTTAACTATCCAATACTTACTCCAACCATTACTTGGTGAAGTAGATATATATATAACTACTAACTCCTAACAAAAAAATATTCTAAACCAAAAATATCCATGAGCAATAAATTAGTGTGTGTAACAGCTTAGATGAACGCATCTTTCCATTAAAAAAACTGCTAACCAAGATTCAGAAATGCAGCCGCGCAAACCCCATATGTGTGCTCATGTGACAGGGGTGCCAAACTGCATTCCTTGACTAGGTCATTATGTGGTCAAGCTACACACGTAGTCCAATTAGCTTAATATTATCCATAAAACATATCTATAACAGATATTCTAAAAGGGGTTGAAATATTTAATTCAATTTTTGTTCCATTTATTATAATATAAATGCCGATTTTGTTAGTGGTATCTGTTTTTAAATTTTAAAAATTTGTGCTGATATTTTAACATTATTCATATGCTAATATTTCTATATAAAAACTCTATTGAATTCTAAATAATAACATTTAATCTTAATTTTCAATCTCAAAATCATACATTCATAACATAACTGTTTATAAACCAAACATTAATGACAAATTAATTATTACTTTTAAATTAAAATTTTTGAAAATACAAAACCACATCTACTATCCATGTTTATCCACTTACCATCATCATTATACGTTGACCCATCCAAGTGAAATGGCGCACTCAGAATCTGATCTATATTGGTTGGCATTAGCAAAAATTGACAAATGTCTTTATATATTCATCAATTTAACTAGGTTACTAAAGCATATCCAATATCTATGTGCTTCAATATGCCTAAGGCACATCAGAACCACATTTATACAGTGTAGGCAAATGTTAATTCTGCCACCATCAACCATCTCAATGCTGGGAGAAAGAGTTGCCAAAAACCCCATTTAAGTAGAAGAGGGAGATAGAGACTAGGTGCAATAGTCACTGATTTGGCGGGCTCCTCGAGATTGAGTTGAATAATCTAGGATGGAGAGGAACATATCAATATATTAAATATAGGAGTCAATTCGTGAGCTGGGGATGCTCAATCAGCAAGAGACAATACAGGCTTTAGCAAGATTGGGTGACTTAATCAGCTGTCATGTCTGCAAAAGATTATCTACACTTTTGTTCCCAGGATGACCTTTTGGATATATTTGCTTCAAGATAAAGGGACAATAAACAATTCTGACAGCAGGGAAATGAGTATACCAAACTTTATCAAGTTTAATGGGGTTCGAATGAATTCTGCAGGAGAACATGAAGGAGAATGCAAGATAAACTACATGCATCAAGACTTTATGTCCATGGGGTCGCATGCAAGGGGGAGGTTTTGACCCACAATTAGTAGACTCTCAGGTTAATTTTTACCGATCCAACTTCTATAGATCCACCGTAGATAAATTGAAATAACATGCCAGAAAATGATGTCGATTATGAGACAAGAGGTAATCATTTGCTTCACATGTTTCCATTTTTCAAACGCCAATTAGACTTGAAAAGCACAATGCTTAATTAGTAGCAAATCAAGGTCATCCAGTTAATAGACCCTATGGTTCCTTCCCATGTGATCTCGGAGCAACACTTTGAAAGCTGAAGCATTTTAAAATGCTAACAATGTGCATCAGCAAAGAAATATAAGAAAAAGGTGTGGAAATGGTGTAAACACAGTTCATATAATTTGTCTTACAGGAATTTATAAAAGCATAAATAAGATAAATCCACATAACAAATATATGATGGTCACATGCTTACTGTTGAAATAGTCTCGCAATAAATACTCGGACAGTGTAGTCAAAAGCTATTTATCTAAACAATGGATTACATGTTCTCTGTTGAATAGTTTACAACAACTCCTCAGATAGTATATCCGAAAAGCTAGTTCATATATCAAAATAACATATCAAATGGTTCTACAGTTTAATAATATATCTAACAAAAAATCAAAAAAAATGTATTCAAGAGTTCCGACATATATCTAATATGTAGCCGCTGACGGCATCCAAAATATTTATTCACTTGAGAACTAAATGGCATTATCCATTCATATAATGATATAAAAGACAGTGATTTTTAGACAAAAATTATTAAATAGCAGCTAATATGTTGATCTACTTTACGGATTGGTCACCTGAAATATTTCTTGAACATATAGTGTATACTACATAAGTTTAGATAAATGTTGTAGTTTTTGAATACATTATCCAAGAACTTATTGGTACTTTGATTATTCAACCGTGGAAATGTCCCATCTTTTTTATGGCTATTTATACCCTCAAATAAATTCCTCAGCTAACTGCCCTACAATTGGTGTTTGTTCTAAAAAACTATAAGCCTTATCAGTGATCGGTTTTGTAAAAGTTGATTGACTAGCCCAACTAGTAGATCCGACTAGTCTAATAGGTGGGTGGCCGATCAAGTATTTACTAATTCTAACTAGGTCAACTAGTTGATCGATTTTTCATAGAGATAACCATATTTTTATATTTTTAAAAAGCAAACCTATTCTAAAAAATTTAATATTTTATTTAAATTCAATTACTTCTTTTCTTTCATTGTAATAAAATAAAAATGCACGAATCAATGTAAATATGTAAGAATATAGTGCTTTTGGCATTTGCACCCCTTCGAGATATTGCAATATAAGTTTTTTTTTGACGCTCTATTGCAATATAAGTTATACCCCTTCCTTTTTTGTAATATATATTATGCATGTAACTTCTTTCACAATGATTACTTGTGCCCTTCGGATTAGTTGTTGCCCATCCCCATTCCAAATGGATGTTAACTTTGGGAACACGAGGGCAATTAGATAAAATTCAATGGTAAAAATATCTTTTTCTCCTTTTCGTGGTCTTCCTTCCCCTCTTCCTCCCCCTCCATCCCTTCCTCCTCCTCTGTCCACCTCCTTCCCCACCCCTCCCCCTCTAGCCATTCCTCCTCCGCCCCTTCTCCTCCCCACCCCCTCCTCCATGCCCCTCGCCTTTTCCTCCTCCTACCTCATCAAGCCCCTTTCTCCGCCACCCCCCAAATGCAACGAAGCTCAGTGGCTCAATGGAGGCATGGAGGGAGGCTTTGCTCCAACAAGTAGGGAGGGCTCAGGGTGGAGGAATTCGGGGTGGAGGAGGAGGCCGGGTGGAGGGGTTATCAAAAGGACAAATTGATGGAGGTAGAGCTGATCTTCTCAACGAAGCTTAAAGATGTCCATGTGGGGACCTGATTTGATTTGCTCGCTAGAGGTGGATCACAGTTCACCGCTCATTGTTTGTTGTAGCTATAGCGACTCGATCCAGGAAGGTGGAAGAAGTCCGATGTCGATTGGCAAAAGTTCTTCTGTTGGAGGTGTTTGTGCATGAATGATGGAGGTTGTCATGGAGCTCCTTCCTACATTTTATATTCAAGTCGATGAAGCTCCGGTATGGGACAATGGATTCAGCTAGACCCTTGGCTACTTAGAATGTGCTGGAGCATGATTTCATTCATAATGGTGGATTGCTCCTTGAAAGTTGGGGGTGAACCTGCAAGTGATGCTTGGAACTCAAGCACAAAGGCCCAATTATCACGTGGGGATGATGGACGAAAGGGAGAGTGGTGTTATACTCCTCAATGTTGGTTCGGATTGGGGGGGCCCCAGTGTTGTTATAGGATTGAGCGCGGGTTGACAGCACTAAAGGCGCAGCAGCTAAGAAAGTATGGTTGTTGCTACTTTTTTCATCATCGGAGCATGCGGATCTTGGGTACCCTCCGCTGGTGCTTGAATTTGGTTGAAAATGGTGAAGCTCCTTCACAGCTATAGATGCTCATGTAATGATGATTCGAGCATGGACGGAAGAGATGTTGTTGTGAACCTTGGCCACTCCAGAGGATCTATGGACGAAGATGGAAGACCGATGTTTGGGATTCTAGTGTGCCTTCATAGGAGTGCCAAACTCTAGTGTAGGAGAACTCAATCAAGGAGCAAGGTGAGTTCTTTTGTAGCCAAACTCTAGTGTAGGCTTGGGATTTTCTTCTGTCGACCTGCAATTGGGTACCCAAGCTCGAACTGATGAAGCTGATGGTCGAAGCTCGTAACCTGGGAGGTGTGCCAAGCTGGTGGTCAAAGCTCAGAATGCAGTTTGGGTAATAGCAGTTGTAGGAGATTGAAGAAAGGAAGATGACGAAGTATACGACAATTATACCCCTCTAAACCACACCATGGTTTGAATAAACCATGCTTCAGTTCAATTCTTGAAGGTCAAACTAACGGAAAGCACAAGTGATAACAGAGCAAGAAGTTAGGGGTATAACTGATATTCTAAAAATGGGAGGCGTATAGCTGATATCGCAATATCTCATAGGGGAACAACGGATAAAAACCTTAGAATATATGTATAAAAATTATTTGTATATTTAAAATAATTTAAAAAAATTCAAATCCAATTAAAGTCCGATTAAACTCGATTAGTCATCCGACTGAGGATTAATCCTTAATCAATGACCATGCCGACCAAGTAACTGACTATCGATTTTTTTTCAACCTTTGGTGATTGAAAAATCATAATAACTAACACTCAGAGAGAAAATATAAACATCATATATGACACCAGTCATATGGGGTAACCGGTCATAATCTTTGGATAGATCGAACATAACTAAGTATAAAAATCATCAAAAAAGGGATGAGTGTGGCCAAATGGGATGGTCATGCAACGAAAGTTGAGAAAAACTGCACTCATGACCGAAATAATCGTAGTTCATCCGATGCCATCGAAATCCAAGAACACTGAAATTCTAGAGTTATACGGACATGTGTTGGTCTTTATCTTTGTGTTGATACTCATAGGCAGATCGACGCCTCTGCATGCAGCACAAAATATTCTGCGAACAATAAACATCAAATACCCTAGAAAGTCACACACAAAACCCCTAAATTTCCAACACGGAAACAATGAGCGGACCATGTCTAGCAGACCGAACAAAACCGCAGAGTCCATCACACATGCGCATCATAAACCCACATCAGCACAAAACAACAGCCGGAATCAAAGGGATCGAACCTTTCCATCGATGATGAGCCAGCAATCCTTGTTGGTGTTGTGCTTGGACACCTCCTCGAACATGTAGATCTTCGACTCCGCCATCTGATGCGCTCAAGTGGAGTCCGGATCTGCGATCGGAAAGCAAAAAGGAGCGATCTTTGTACTATTTGTTGGGGTTTAAGGATTCGCTACCCACCAACCCCACACGCCACTGGAGCGACTGGAGCACGAGAATAACGTTGCGAAGATCCCTCGGAGGATTTAGTAGGAGGAGATGAGTTTATTACCTAAAATAGGCCTGGGATTTTGGCCAAATAGCGGTGATGTAGCAAGGATGAAGGTGAGAATTAATGGTCGAGAAAGGGAAATATCCGTCCTTTGGGAGGGGTAGGTGAGCAGGCACTATTGACGGGAGATTAAACATGGTCCACCATTTTTTTTGGCATGAGAATTTTAATAAAAGAAATATGATAATTACACTTTAATTCCTATTTCTTGTATACTAAGCCCATGTTCGGTACAAAGATAAGGGAGGAGAATAAGGGGCCATTTTTCTCTCGACACGGTTCCCTGTGGTACGATTTCCCCATTATTTCATCTTATTTCACTCTTATTCATATCTTTATCCCACCATACCTACATTTATTTCATCTTATTCTCTTTATTCCTATCCTCCAGCCGAACGGAGAATAGACCCTTATTCCCCTTATTCCCAATCCTTATTCCTGCTTATTCCCGAACCGAACGGGCCCTAAGGGTCCATTTGCTAACAGGTAAAGTGATCCGATTTATCCAATCTCTATTTTTGAGTTGGAATTCCATCACAAATCATAGTGACATCACATTCTTTATCACAAATCATAGTAACATAATTTTTATATATGTTAGGGATTTTATCACTTGTGCCCCTCCGAGATCTTGTAATTTCAGTTATGCCCCTATCTTTTTAGTAATATCATCTGTGCCCCTCACTTCTTGCTATTTTATCACTTGTGCCCCTCGGGTTAGTGACCGTCCATCCACAGTGCAAACGGACGTTAACTTTGAGGACATAAGCGGTATTAATTTTAGAAAAAGGGTTATATGGTCATTTTATACCATCTTCCCCATCCTTCTTATTCCTCCTCATCCCCCATCCTCTTCCTCCTCCTCCAACCTCCTCCTCCTCCCTCCCTTGGGTCGCCACCTCCCCTCCCTCGCACCGCGTCGCCCCCACCCCTGCCCCGCGCTGCCCCCGCCTCTGCCCCGCGCCGCACAGCCCCTGCTCCCCTAGGTCGCCCCCTCCCCTCCCCCGCGCCGCCTAGCCCCGCACCGTGCCGCCCCCGTGCGGCCAACCTCGCATCGCGCTGCCCCCGCCCTGCCTCGCGTCGTCCAGCACCTGCTCCCCTGGGATGCCCCCTCCCCTCCCCCGCGCCGCCCCCGCGCCACCAGCCCCGTACCATACTGCTCCCGCTCCTGTAGACAGTTGCTCATCCTTTGGACTGCAATTTACTGGCAGCGAAGCAGGGGCCGCAGCGGGCGGTCGCGGCAGCTGTTGCGGAGGGAAGAAGGAGGTTGGCAGCCGGTGGGAAGAAGGAGGCACGCTGGGGCGCGCTTGCGGCTTCGGGGGAGGTCGCAGGCGGCATGTGGCTGGAAATGGCTAGGGCAGCAGGAGGGCGTGGTGTGGTCGTGCGCGGTGCAGGCACATGCGAACTCCGGGCAGAGAGGGAGGAGGAGGAGGTTGGAGGAGGAAGAAGAGGAGTCTGGACAATAATACCCCTCTTAATTGCACCAGGGTTTGAAAAAACCATGGTTAAGTCAATTCATTGACGGTCAATCTGACAGAAGAGCACAACTGATGACGGAGAAAGAAGTGAGGGGCACAACTGATATAAACAAAAAGATAGGGGCATAACTGAAATTGTGAGATCTCGAAGGGGCACAAGTGATAAAATCCCTATATGTTAATATGGGTATCAGCATATGTATCTGTATTAAAAAGGTATAAGAATATGATGATACATATATTGTAGAACGGCCTTTGACCAAGTGATCAAGAACCGTCGCCGCCCGATCCAGCCGATTCGGGGGGTGGCAGTTGCGGCATGGTCGGGTCTCGGGGAGGACCGTAACCGCCAGGCGTGGGGGAGGGGGCGGACTTGACGAGGGGACGTTCACGTCCCTATATATAACTACCTCCATAGGGAGGGGAAGATCATCATGAGATCTACTTCGCCATAGGGAGCCCCTCTCATCTCTCTATCCCTCTCTCTATCTCTCTCGCGGTCTCTCTCGAAAGTGAAAAAACTCGACGCACCTCGAATCAAGTCTAAAGGGCGACGCACCTCGATACAAGACTGGTATTAGAGCTTGACGACCTCGATCTTGTTCCCTCTTTGCTGCATCGGGCCCTGACGCTATCGCACTCGAGCATGGCCGAACAAGTCACCGCCGTCAAAACCTTTCTGTTTTCTTCGAAACCCTAATAGGGTAACATAGGTCCCCCTTTTATTTTTAATCGTGTGTTGCCTTATCTTTATCTTTGGTGGAGTTTTTTAATCAGTATTGGGGTAATTTACAATCTTTTTTTTAAATTATCTTATTGTTTTATTTCTTTAATTGTTGGCATGTTTTGCTAACGTGCCCCCCTTCTTTAAATAAATAGGCTTCCTATTACCTAATGTTTTTTGATCCCACGTTTTTTTCTTTGTTATTAAAAAGTGGTTTGTTATTGTTAAAAGCCTGTAGATCATCTTTCTTTGTAATTTTCTTTAAGGGATCACGTGATTTATATATATAAAGGGGGTGAAATACGGAGCAGTTTTTTTAATCATTTATATAGTTATTAAAAACTTAGATTAACTAGAATTGAATCGTGAATTAGGTGCATTTATCTTTCCTAAAGGATATCCTTTTTTATCAAAAAGAGGGGTATTAAAAAAATTCGTATTTGCTTAATTACCTCACGCATTCAACTCTTATTGTTCATTGCTTTGCATTAAGATAAAATTAGAGCTAGTTATAATTTTTTATTAAGTTTTTTTGATATTGTAAGCCAGTCTTTTAATTGTCAATAAGTTTTTCAAATTACCAAATACCTTCATTAAAGTTGATTGATTAGTTTTTAAAAAAAGGTGTTTTTTTATCCATCTGCTTTATCAAGTATTAAAAAAATGGAAAATTCACGTTAATTTACACAATCTCATACAATCATGTATTTTTTAGATCCAAAACTAAAATGACAAGCAAGACTATTGCCACTGAGGTAGGGAAAATCGAGTACCTTAACGGTACTAATTACGAATTATGAAGTAGAAAGATCTGTTATGACCTATTGCACGATAGTATACACTCCATCATAGATAAACCCGGCCCAGCCTTATCAGAGAATCCAACTATGGAGGAAATTAGGTCCCACGAACAGTGGGAGAAAACAGATAATATGGTTAGGAGCTTTATGCTGACTCACATGGATCTGAACCTGATTCGGGTCTTTGAGACCTGCGAATCAGCTTACGAACTCTGGACCGCGGTCAAAGAGAAATATCACTCCAAATTGGAAGTGAGCGCCCAGCTTCTTCTACACAAGTACAACTCGTGTAGAATGAAGGAATCTGAAAGCGTCCTCGAACATGTGAACAAGATGATCATGATGGCCAAGGATATTGTGGCTGTTGATTGCGCAATTCCGGAAAGGATGCATATTGCAGCCATACTAGGAAGTCTCCCACCGTCATCCGACATGGTTGCCACATCTCTGCGGATGAATGGCAACATTAAGTCCGTGACGGACCTACCTGCACAGTTGGCAATTGAGCAGGACCTCTCTAAACAAAGATCAAAAACTAAGATCTTTGATGTCGAGGAAGAGGAAGAAGAAGCAAATGACGTGCACACGAAGAAAAGACTAGGCCCCTCTAAGACGAATGTCAAGGGAGAGAGTGGGAAATACCCATATTGTTCTTGCTATGGTTGCAGCAAATATGGCCATTTCAAGGTCAATTGCCCCAACAAGAATAAGTCAGGAAATTTAAATTGCCTGAAAATAAAGGCAAGAAGAAAATAGAATTCGTGGTTGTCGTAGAATGCAACTCCATCGTCACGGACAGTGACAGATGGTGGATCGACTTTGAAGCAACCAGACACATCGCCAAGACGAATGAGGGCCTGGTGGACTTCAAGGAGCTAAGCAAAGGCGAACAGAGGATCGTCATTGGGAACAACACCTACCTGGACGTGAAAGGTGTTGGGACATACAGACTTGACCTGGGAAATAGCACTATGGTATTGAATGATGTACTATATGCCCCAAGGATATGTCGGAACCTGATATCTGTCCCAATGCTGCTCAAGAAAGACTTCGAAGTTACGTTTTACAATAAACGTGTGTCTATAGGCAAGAATAAGAAGGTCTACACGATGAGAAAGTTTGTACCCGAGCATGACCTATTTTGTCTTCCTGTAATAAATTCTAGTGAATCAATGAATGTCGTTTCTGATTATTCCTTGTGTTGTTTGTCTGATTATGACTTGTGGCACATGCGACTGGATCATCCAGGAAACTCTAAGATAGATCAAATGATTAAGGTAAATTTATTGCCTAAGATCATGGGTGCAAGGACATTGCCCTGCGAACACTGACTGACTGGTAAAATGACGAGAAGACCCTTCTCAATCGGAATTCGGTCAACAGAGTTATTACGTTTGATCCATTCAGATATATGTGGATCACTGAGTGTCAGCACACATACAAATAAGGAATATTTCATAACATTCATTGATGAGTACTCAAAGTTCTCCTATGTCTATCTCTTAGGAAGAAAGTCGGAAACACTTGAAATATTTAAGAGATATAAGACAGAAGTGGAGACAAGATTGGGAAAACTAATCAAGATTCTTAGGACAGATAGAGGTGAGAAATATACTTCAAAGGAGTTTGAGGATTATTGTATTCAGATAGGCATCCGTAGGCAGACTACAATGCCCTATACACCACAGCGGAATGGTGTAGCAGAAAGAAAGAATCGAACATTGATGAATGCAGTAAGATGTATGCTTTCACACTCAGGACTCTCCAAGAAATTATGAGGAGAGGCAGTGTTGACTGCGAACTATATACAGAATAGGATTCCCACCAAGTCCGTAGAATCAACGCCATATGAAATATAGAATGGCAGAAAGCCCGAGTTAGGCCATCTCCGGAAATGGGGATGTATTGCCCATGTTCTGGTATCGAGTCAGCTTAGAGATACGCTAGACTTCAGGATATTAAAGTACAAGTTTATTGGATATAGTGAACACTCTAAAGGATATAGGTTCTTCCATGAAACTAAAGGTTTGATCGAAAGTCGTGATGCCACTTTTCTTGAAATTCATCAAGAAAAGGAGCATGAAGTGGAGGAATCAAATCCTCTGATTGTCCTACAGGACAATGAAGATGACTTGAGCATTAGACAATAACTTGAAGATGATATCGATCATCCAAATGTAGAGAATGAACCTATGGAACATTATGATTCTTTAGAAGAAGTGGGTGGATCCACACAACTCACGAGTATAATCAGCAACAAGAGACCCAGAACATAGCCCGCATGGATGGAAGATTATCATTTCTATGGATGCAAGACGTCGTGCTACACCGTGGATAAGGATGTCGCAGATTTTACAGATCTCATATCCTTTGATGAAGTTATAGCTTTATCTGAGTCAAAATCATGGTCGACCGCCATGAGAGATGAGTTGGACTCAATCGAGCGAAACGGTTTTTGGAAATTATGTGATTTGCCATAAGGTAGTCAATCCATAGGATGTAAGTGGGTATTCAAAAAAAAGTACCGAGTTGATGGTACTGTTGACAAATACAAAGCGAGATTAGTTATCAAGGGACATACTCAGCAAGCTAGAATAGATTTCCAAGAAACCTACTCTCCAGTGGCTAAGTTTGCATCCACTCGGATGATCTTAGCTATAGTCGCATATATGGATTTGGAATTGTTCTAAATGGATGTGAAGACGGCCTTCCTTAATGGAGAATTAAAGGAAGAGATTTATATGTTACAACTCGAGGGATCTCAGGTTGAAGGTCAAGAAAAAAAATTTACAAGTTAAGAAAGTCATTATATGGCTTAAAGCAGTCTTCACGGCAATGGTATCTCAAATTTCATAAGAAAGTTATTCAATTTGGATTTGTTTCAAATAAATTGGATAACTGTGTGTACCTCATGAAAAGTGGGAGCAGGTTTGCAATGATGTCATTATATGTGGAAGACATTCTGCTTACAGGTAAAGACATACAAATGCTCAATAAAATCAAACAGGAATTGAACAATGGATTTGAGATGAAGGACACGGGCGAAGCATCCTATGTTCTTGGAATTCAAATAACAAGAGACATGCAAGGACATTGAGCCTTAGTCAAGAAAGATATTTGCATGTTGTATTAAGGAGATTTGGAATGCAGAACAGCACTCCAGCTCCAACACCACTTGTGATGGGAAAGAGACTCAGCAAGAGTCAGTGTCCCAGAAGGGGCAGAAACCTTTAGATGTACCATATGCACAAGCAGTGGGAAGTTTAATGTATGCAATAATGTGTACTCGACCTGATTTAGCTTATCCAGTAAGCTTAGTCAGTAGATATCAAAACAATCATGGTCCAGCACATTGGGAAGTTGTAAAGAGGATTCTTTGATATCTGAAAGGGACAGTGCATCTGAAACTTGTCTATCAAGCAAAATCGCTTGAAGTGGTAGGCTACTCCGATGCCGACTTCGGAGGGGATGTGGATGTTAGAAAATCCACATCATGTTACATGTTCATGTTTGGTGGTGCAGTCGTTTCTTGGGGTAGCAAGAAACAAGGATGTGTATCTAGACATACACAAGAGGCTAAGTACATTGCATGTAGCATGGCCACCACTCATGTTGTATGAATCAGGCGTTCTCTAGAGAATCTAAGCCTCGAATTGGTCAAAGGGCCAATTGAAATGTATTGTGACAATCAAACTGCGATAAGCTTGATTAATAGTAAGGCTAATAGTTCTAAAGGAAAACACATTGAGATCCAATATCACTATATACAAGATATAGTGGCGAAGTAAGAAATCACGATAACCTACATACCTACCAGTGACATGTTGGATGATTCCTTTACCAAGGGAATAATAGCAGGAACATACATTAAACATGTTGGTTTAATGGGACTCAGAAATGTTTGAGTCAAGGAAGAAGTTTCATAGAAAATGATCCTCACATGATAAATCTCCATGTATATATCACATGAATAGTGGGAGTGTGTGTGTGTGTGTGTATGACCACTTTGGTCAAGTGGGAGATGTAGAACAGCCTTTGACCAAGTGGTCAAGAACCGTCGCCACCCGATCCGGCCGATCCGAGGGAGCGACAGTTGCGGCGTGGCCGGATCTCGGGGAGGACCGTAACCGCCAGGTGTGGGGAAAGAGGCAGACTTGGCGAGGGGACGTTCACGCCCCTATATATAACTACCCCCATAGGGAGGGGAAGATCATCCCGAGATCTACCTCGCCATAGGGAGCCCCCTCTCATCTCTCTATCCCTCTCTCTATCTCTCTCGCGTTCTCTCTCGAAAGTGAAAAAAACTCGACGCACCTCGAATCAAGTCTAAAGGGCGATGCACCTCGATACAAGATATATCTATATCCATTTGTTTACATCTCTATTCGTGAATAGACGAATAATATAAATTTATATGTATTCGAGTGCTTCCATATAAGACTCATGTTCATCTAAAAATCCAAATGCATATTCATATATATATCTATAGACTCAAGAAAAGTATTTAATCATATATGTATCTACATATATTAGAAAATTGAAACTTGTGTCCATATCAAGATCGCTACATACCATTATTTGTTTTCAAATTAAACATGTAATTGGTGCAAGGATCAAGTAAATGGGGAGGAATATTGACACTATTTACAAATCAAGAGTAAAATCAGAATATTTATAAAAAAATCTAATGAGATTTGGCAATACCCTTGAAGGCTTGCATCATTTTAGATAGGTTATTGCCTTTTGGAACTCTAAACATTCGATCAAGTCGTGATACTCATTTAAAAATCAAGGCATCATCTTTTTTTTCTAGGGGCATAAGTGCAAGAACTATAATTAATCTATTAAAATGTTACATTGAAGAGATTATACAATAATTACTGGATAATATATCATGACTTAACTTGGTCTTGGCAAGGACCTTGAAGTAATATACTTAAAAGATCTGGCATTAACTTCATTTTTATGTTATCTAACATAGATTCTGCAATTTCGATAGAATTAAAGTCAGGAGAGACTTAGGAACTAAACCATCACTGGACTTCAAAGAATGGTTGTTCAGTTTTATTGATCGACCACACAAATCATAAAATAAATCATTTTAGAGATTTTATTTTGTATGGTTTTATTTCTAAATAAGTTTATCTTACATTAAATAAGTTTATCTTACATTGATTATAGTTGTATGTTGACTACATTTGATTTTAGAGTGCATTTTGAGTACAATAAAAGAGCATATGTGTCTAACAACTTATTGGGAAGACCCCATTTGAGTACACTAAAGAGCATATGCATATAGCAACTTTTAGTAGGAAAACCTAGTGCACATTCCCAAAAGCATGAATTCTAAATAAGAGTCGAAATAGGTTCTAATAATATATATAGGATTTCCTTTTAATATGACATAATTCTTCCTGAGTTCAGGAAGGCTGTTTTTTTTAAAACAAGATAAATTCTATATATATATATATATATAACTTCACTCAATTCTTTTTGAAGGAATGGAATTAGGAGTATTATAGTAATTTTTAAGGAAACTTTATGTGATTTTCATTTGTGGGTATCTTCTTATTTGAAGTAATGGTGATGTATTAGAATAAAGAAGTAGATTATTGACATTAACTTCTGTCAATGTTAGTCCTTCACGTAAGCAATTACTTCACCAATTGAGATTCTTGTCGAAGTTTTTAAATTCATTTACTAACTTTTCACATTTTAAAACCAATTGAGATTCTTGCATTTTTTTGTTATCTTCGGTCATATTTGAGCATTGTGAAATATTGAATTTTAGATCGTATCTTCTATTTTAGTTTACAAACATGTTTGAAATAAATGATTCAACATTTGAGCTTTGATCTCTAAGCAGGAATCATGAATCTCTAGTTCATCAGATGAAGCTCATTTTGAGAAGCCGCCACATCCCACCAACTCACAAATGAAAACTAATGGAAGTTCATCTTCAAGATCGGCATGGGTATGGGAGCATTTTATTATCAAAGACTATGGACATATAAATAAAAGGAGAGGAATTTGCAAATATTACGATGAAGAGCTCAAATATCCATCACATGGAACAAATAGTTTAAATAATCATTTAGTAAGAAGTGGAAATTTGATGCATGGTAGTGCAAAACATAAGAGGCAAAAGACATCAGAGCTCAAGTCGCATTCCCCTACATCTCACAAGTTCAATTAAGAGGAGTGTCAAAGGTGTTGGTTATTATCCAGTCCTAAAATAGAAAGGGGTTCTTAGATAATTATCCCCTTAGGGTCCTATTTCAAGTAGGACTAAGAGGAGAGAGAGGATGCAAGAGTAGTATAATTCTCCATGCATGGCATTTATTAAATACTAAATAATATCAAATATTTATTATTTTAGACTTATAAATATTTATTAAATACTAAATAATGCCAAATATTTAATATATACACTATTTTGATATATTTTCAATTTTAAAAATACATAAAAATTAGAAATATTATATAAAATTTATCAAAAATAAAGAAATATATGAAAATACAAAAAAATATTTTTTGTATTTATAATATATTTTGACTTATTAAAAATAAAATAAGATGTATTATAAATATATATTGTATATTACTTATATAAGATATAATAGCTATATTATTATATATTATTATAAATCAAAATTTAAAAAAATAAAATTTTACAAACTTAAAAATTAAATATAAATTTTAAAATTTTAAAAATATAAAACAAAATAAAAAATGTAAAAAAATCAAATATAATGGAAAAACCCCATAAAATAAGAAAAAGCAAGAACAATAAAAAATAATTATTAATAATCATCAATTATTAATAATTACCTATCCAACGTTTTCTTCTAGTGTTCTACACTCAGACTATTTGCACTTGTACACATTTTATTCTGAGTTATAATAAACTATAACTCACATTACACTTCACATTGCTTGATTTATTTATTTGTGGGTTGATTGTTGATTGATTGCATTGATCGATCGCACAATGACTTGATGTATGATATGTCAGATCACTTGACTGATATATGATTAATATATATATAGTGATGCATTGCCGTGTTGGAATAGATCAAGTCATACCTACACATATGGATTCCTTTAAGAACAAAGCATTAAACGACATGCTCTCTATAGTGTATAACATTTGGCTTGACCTTGCCCAACCCTCAAAAGCCATGGTCTAAACCTGCCAAATTTCAATGGGTCTTGGGTTGGGGCCTTGCAATTTCACCTACTATTTGACATCATGACCCATGACAACATCTTCTTAGATATATATATAGTGATGCTTCATCATACGGATTCCTCTAAGATCAGAGTATTAAAGAGCATGCTCTCTATAGGATGGAGAATTGGGCTCGACCCAATTCTAGAAAGCCCCCACTCAAACTTGTCGAATTTTCAGCGGGCCTTGGGTAGTTGAGGTCTATATTTTTTTGTTGAATTGAGGACACAGGCTCAGCCCACCCAGATATTAAGGATAATTACACCGACACCACGGTTTAATTATTGACACTGCTCCTAAAAGACCCGAGAGCCTTGATGGTTGCTGCTCTCAAGATGTACTTGTGTTACGCAACTGCCACAAGATCTCTCAAGAGGGGTCCAACCTAGAAGATACACTACAATATCCCAACTTTGCATCAATTCTCATTTACCAATACGACCCAATCTAAGAAAATGAAAAGACAAACATACATGGTTGTCCCAAACCTTGTTCTTCATGTGATTATCATAGACCCAAAGCTCCTTGCATGGAGAAGGTTCATTCTAATGATGGAAATGGTGGTTAAGTATATTATGAACACAATGAATCCAACTGGAAATGGTACTAACACCTATGAAATAAAAAAAAGCCCACATCAATTTTTCATGTTTATAGCCAACATATTGAAGCTATGGAAAAGGTTATACTAATTGCTTTGTGGTTGTCATGAGCACTCCTTTTGGTATCTATTATGGAGAAGATGGTGCAGACAAGAATGAAGGCCATGATGATCTCAGCTCCAAAAGCCATCCCCTTAGTATAGCTCGATTGGGCAAAGTTGGTGCCACAACCCAAGCGATTAAAGGGATGACTCATGACGAGCTTCACAACCTCGACCTAACAGACGAAATTGAGGTTCTGCACATCCATGTGGATAATAGCATATATGAGGGAGATCTTCCTCCACAAGAAGATCTGGAAAGTCGTCATAGGTTGATGTGCCCACATTAAGCAAATAATAAGAAGAACTAACCAATTTAATCATAGATCAAAAGAAGGAAAAGGTAGGTATATGTGGATTCTATACAGTGGTAACTAAACCTAAGATGTCAACAGTGTAATCGACGAGGGTGAAGATCATGACATTGAAGGAACATGTGTTGCCAAAGGTGCCGACAAAACTGCATGTGGGGGTAGGGATCAGTCACCGAGGAGGAGTTCATGTGGAGAAGGTCATCGAGGAGGGGTTGTTGCTCTCCATGGAGGGTCACAAGGAAGGGTTGAATAGAGTGTTGGGGTGGGGTGGGGGAGGGGAGTCATGGATGACTAAAATTTGGGATTAGGATGGGGAAAACATGGGGATTGTGAGTTGGATGAGATCGTGTCATGTTGGGCTCCCATGGGCCATCACGTGTTCGGGTTGAGGTCAGCCCAAGCATGAAATTTCAGCACTATGAAAGCTTGAGCCAGCCCCACATGTATATCGAGTTCGGATCGGGTCTTAGCATTTGCAGGGGGGTTAGGGTCAAGTCTAGGACAACCCATCCTAATGCTCCACCCTATATCTCTCTACCAATAGCTTGACCTCATTGTTTGCTCAATGTTTGATGAATAAGTCATCTTCAAGCAAGGATAGAAGATGAATGAGCTCCTTTTAAGTGAAGCACACTAAAGCAGAGGAGAATCCTAATCTATCCAATCAATTAGGATGGGTAGATGATGAAGGATATAATAGGAGAGCTAATTATCATAAAAAAATCAAATGAAAATGTATATGATATGAAAATAAATTAGGTATATTTGAAAAAGTAACAAAACTCTAATCACTTAAATTGAACACAAAAGGCAAAACTAAATGAGATATTGATTTGATGAAATTCATTGTAATCTAGAGCTTAAGCGATGGCTCCTAGTCGCCTTGACAATGCATGTATGTGATATAGAACCTTGTTCTCCCCATGATTGGCATGAGGCAATTCAATGAGCCTTAGATCGATCTATGATCGCCTTCTAAGTTGCATATCTTGATACAAGACATTGTCGAACATTCTTTGAACCCTACTAAATGAGCCTAAATTGATACATATCATTTCTAAGCATATAAATAGGACTTCTTCCGTACATTTCACCTATGAGATGAATTCATATCTCTACTTCAAAGTAAATGTGAACTATATTTCTGTCCAGTGTGTAAGTTATAAAGCTCGCAAGCTCTAAAGTTTGCTATTGTGCTTTCAAGTCCTCTCAAGCTCTCATCTCTATCAAGCATATCATACTCATTGGGAGAATAAAGGAGAAATCCTAGAATAGAAAGTTATAGGTCGTGGTTTTCTACCTACTTGGGTTTCCATGTTAAAATTATTGTACACATTGTAATTTCCATTCCTCTGTTCTTTATCTCTTTAGTTTGAAGGATTAATTTTAAGAATTGTTTACATGTGTGTGATGAATCTCGTATTCATCATGCTAAAGTCGATCATTTAGGCTCTGTTTCCTTTCATCTACTTGTAATTAATCATTAATAGAGCATTATTAGCCATCATGCATGTGTGATTAATATCTGCATTTCATCATGCATAATTGCATTAAAAATCCCAATTATAAATTAGCCCAAAAAGCCGCTAACTTCTCACATTTGTAAATAATTCATCCTAACTCCGATCGACCCCAAACCACCTCCATTGTGTAGATATTACTAACCTTATTAAATAAAAAATACAAAAAAAGTACTAGCCCCAATAAGCGTCAAATAATCCCAAAGTCAAATTTCACATCCGACGGACTAAAATGAGCATATCTCCCACATACAGTGTCCATTTTTGGTCTACTCACTTTTAAAGTACTGCATTTATTACCTTCAAAACAAGACCAATTTCATAAAATTCGGAGCTCATTTGTGAAAGTTGGGTTTTGGGCCTCTTTTGCGCATTTTGACTTTTTCCTATTTTTGACTTGAGTTTTTATGTACATAATTAACCCCTTTTATTTTATTTCTTTTTCACTTGTGTTCTTTGATGAAAGTTTTAATAAGAAACATAAAAATCCAAAACCATATCAAAACTGAAATCAAAGAAACTGACTGAGTCCAAGCGTCCGTTGTCGGTCGTACAAAAGTTGTGTGTTTCTGACTTTTATTTTATTTTTCTAATTTATTATTTATTAAAAATCCAAAAAAAAAAGATTAAGGTGTAATTATTTTTATTGTATTTTATCGCATTTTTTCTAGATTTTTATCCTCTCTAAAAAATACCAAAAAAATACAAAACTCCAAAAATGTGGTTTTCTATACACATGGAGAGCCACCAAAAGACCACTCCACACAAATGACCTCTTTTGCTCATGGATCCTATATGAAAGTTGTAGATCTCGACGAGACGAACAACTTTCATGGAGGAAAATTTTCGATTCGAGGTCTCCTTCTATCTGTTTTCTGATTTTAAAATTTTTTTTTGGGGAGACACGTGGCAGCCCCTGGGCGTGCCACGTGGCACCCCGTTTTTTTTCTCTCCAGACACCCGGGTCACGTGCTAGCCACGTGACCATGGTCATCTTCCCCAGCCATTAACCCTCTTCACACACACCCCCTTGCAGATCCGCCATGCACGGCAATCAACCCCACTCCTCCTCTAGCCGTTACTCACGCCACAGCCATTCACGTCCCTCGTGGGACGTTACGTCATCTCTTCTATAAAACCAGCCATAGCCGGCCTTCACCAGCATCCGCCATTACAGAAAGGAAGGGATGCTCCTCTTCTTACCTTGTGGTGACAGTACGAGTCTAGGAATCGCAGGAAAAAACGCCTATATTCTCCTCCTTGGGTGTAATCCGAAGGTCTCAGGACCTTTGTAGCAACAACATCTCCTGGTTGTTGCAGAGCTTCTCCTCCGCCAAGGATTGAGGCGAGAACTGGAGTGGGCTGACAGCTCCACCTGCAGGCGAACACCATTCGCATCATGTAAGAACCACCTCCATTCTTTATTTCTTTGCTACATCGTCCCCACTCCATATCCAGAAAAACCCTACTATTCTTCTTCATCACACCCAGCAAAACACCCTCATCCGACAAGTCCCATCACACGCCCTCCTCCCTCTTCGCTTCCGTTCTGCCTCTCCAGGCCCCCTCCATCTCCGACCTCGCCAAGGTTGGAGCCCTAGCTCCTTCTCCTCCATCTACCCAGGAGCTTCAGGTCCCCTTTTTCCCTGTCGTTTTCCACTAACTCTGCAGGTCCAGCTTGTCTCCACACAAACAACATCCGCCAGGTCACTGCTTCGTCTCTCGCCACAACAACAGCTACCAGGTCTGCGACTTCGCCTCCTCGGCCGTGTGACGGCCGAGACCTCCGTTCTGTCCTACCGTCGATTGACCCTGCTCCTTCGTCGCACTCGTGCATTTGCCGTCCTTATCAACCTGCGTGAAACAGCCATCGACCGCTCCTCGTTCCACACGACCGTTGCGACCTCACGGCTTCCGCCTGCTGCCCCGCAGCTTCAATCACCTCCGCCTCGCAGCTGCTCGCCTCCGCGCCTATCCTCCGCCGCGCGGGGGTGCCGCCCTCCGCCATCGGAGGCAACGACCAGCTCCGCTCCTCAGGCAGCGCACGTGGGCGCACCTTGGCGAACAGAGCTGGAATCTCCCCTCACGTGGGAAGCACGTGATGCGGGGGGTAATTTCCATCAAAGCCCCCCAACTCCGGCGATTCACGAATTGGGCCCTAAGTCTGCTGACGTCAGCGTCACGTGCTGGGCATGTGACGCACTGGAAAAATTGCATCAAAAGCCCGAAAGATTTCATAAAATACAGATAAGCCCCGCAGGGATCTTTTTTAAGAAGAAAACTTTATTTAAATTACATTTTAGTCCCTGAAACTTCATTTTTGCATATCTTTCTCATACGGACTCCGATTTTAGCGTACAATATGTCATTTTGAAGCTATTTTCATGCTCTATCTCCTTGCATAATTTGTGGACAGATTCGAGGCTGATTATTGATAATTATTCTTTGAGTATCTCTGTTGGCATATGCAGGCTTATTTTGACATATCTGTGCCATATTTTCCTTGGAAAAATTGATGATTTCTTTTGCAGGAACACGACTGAGGACTTGGACTTTACATTGAATAATTGTCTCTTAATTATTGATTATAATATCTGGTGATCGAAATCACATTCTTTTGAGGATAGAATCTATGCTTCGATATTCCCATTGATTAGAAGTAGGAAATTCCTCTTGTGCTTGCAAATTGGGATTAATTTTGAATATGTCTCTTGAACTGTATCTTTTTGATCTGTGATAAACTTCGAGAATATTGATTACATATTTTGGAGCTGAAATCTAAATCACAGATCCTGAGCACAAATTCTGTTTTCTTGCATAACATTTTTATCATTGCATTGTATATATTTTTGCAACACAAAAATTAAGTGAGCATTTATTAATTATTTAATTTGATTTAAGACCATGCAACTAAAAATTACCGTTCCCTATGTTCAACCTTGGTAAACTTACCAAGTAAAATTTTCCACAACATTCAAAGATTGTGGTATTTTGATCGACCGAAATTCGCCTCCTATACTACAATTTCACAGTTTTAAAGAGGTGAATTTCGCATTCATCAAATGGCGCCGTTGCCGGGGAACGGCGAATTTTTAGGGTTTTAAATCAATTTTTTTAATTATTTTTTGTGAGATTAATTTTTGTGTGATTTTTTTTCGCATTTTATTTTGCATTTCTCTCTTACTTCTGCTACTAACCGTAAATTCTCTCTTCGCAGACTTCTAGGAGCTGGATTTTGATATTAAATCAAGGATCTACGATGAAGAATGAATTTTAATTTTGTGAGAGAGAGTTAGTATAGATTTAATTTTCTGCATTATTCTCAGGGTCCCTCTCTTTGAACCCTTGTAATAATTAAGACTGAACTTTTTCTATGGTGTGTCGGCTCTATTTCAACCCCTTCTGTGTGGTTGGGATCCGACTTGAGTGGTGTAGGACTTAGGCACATATACGCTTATTTTTCTATCATTGATTGTGCTCGTAATTTTTAGGCCACACTTTACACTAATTAAATGCACTATAGATCGTTCAACATTAGCCAAAAATTTCAATTAATTCTTCCCGCTAATAGAACTATCTGTTTAGGGTGTTTTCCATCTGTGCATACCATTTAATGTAAATTTAAATTCCTTGTCTTGCATCCCGCATGAAGAACGCGAGGATTCACTGTAAGTCTTTCTCTTAAGCATGCATCATTGATTTACGTTTGCATTGATTTTTCCGATTCCCCTTTCTCAAGTTTTACAACCTAGGATCTAAAGGAATTGGGACTGCTCGTTAGGCGTGAATCTTTGTGCTCACATAAACTACAGTGATAACTGTAATCTAAAATTGGGACTGATAATCAAGGTGATTGTAAACAAACTGACCTAAAATTAACCTGTGTCTGGTGGAGAGAAACCCACTCATTGTTTGTAAGGACTAGAAAGTACACTTTGGATAGAGCCAAAACTGAGGAATTTCACAAAGACTACTGTTTTTAAAAACAATTAGCTACTTTTCAGTGAGGGTCTCGGGTAGTCGTTTTACGGTCCGACTTCCCTTAGCAGAGTGGTGGTTTAGAGGACACCGCGGAAGGCACCGTCCTCAAGCAACACGGGTAGCCGTTTAAATGGTACGTACTTCCAATACTGGCTGAGAGTAGATGCAACTAGTTGTACGAACTCGGGACAGTCTTTGAGAAATATTTCGGTACCTAACAACTCCGCTTAATTTGCAAGATTGTCTTGTCATTAAATTAAAAGTGAAAAGATAAGCGGCCGAACCCTGACGTGCCTTCATCTGTGTTGAGTGGTGAACTTGAGAATTGTCTTGTGTTTGCTTGTGTCTGCTTCTTCGTAAGGACTCTCTCTCTATCCTCCTTGTCTTAGAAGTTTCATCTTTTACTCCTCCGCTAAGGAATCTCTTACCCTTAACAAAATCCTCTTTTAATCACAACACTTATCTCTAAATCTTCCTCTCTGAAGGTGAATCATAATGCCTCCCAAGAAGAACTCTGGGGACGATGAGAACGACAATGACCCCTATCCCGGCACTCTTGGCTAGGATAACAGCTGCTGAACAAACCAATGAATTACTTAGGACGCAGTTGGAAATAATACAACAAGGCGAGGCTGCTATGGAAGACACGTATCTCCCAGAATTAGATGAAGACTATAATTGGTTGAGGCATGTTCCCCCTGAGGATGCGTTCGAATACAAACCGCATTTCCTTGCACTATTGCCAAAGTTCGGAGGAAATAATCATGAAGAACCATATATCTTCCTCCGAGACTTCGATTTAGTCTGTGCTAACCTCTGCCACCCTAGGGTTAGCTAAGACTACATAAGGTTGAGAGTTGGCCCCTTCGCCTTGACTGATAAGGCGTCTTACTGGCTGAAAAATCTAGGCGAAATAGTCACTACATGGGCCACATTCAAGACTCTGTTTTTAAAGAAATTCTACCCAGTTAGTAGAATTAATCAAATGAGGATCAAGTTCACGAGTTTTACCCAACACCCGAGCGAACCATTTCATGAAACCTGGGAAAGATTCACAGACCTAGTACAGAAATGCCCAGGACACGGGATAAGTAAAATGATGCTGGTCCAAAGTCTTGTCAGCGGGCTGAACCCTGAGACTCAAGGGTTAGTTAGTGCATCTTGCGGAGGAAGCTACATGGGGCGCCACGAGGACACCGTCTACAAGGTGTTGTAAAGACTTGCTGAATCTAGCCGTGCACAAACCACTAGCCGGGCTTACATAGCCGGCTCCAAAAGGATGGTGAATAATCTGACAACCGACCACAATGCTGACATGGGAATAATAGCTGATAAGCTAACTATGGTTGAGCATATTTATAAAAAGGTGGATGAGATCCATAAATTATCTGATATGGAGAAATTAGCTAAATTGCCGAAAAAAATGGAGGAATTGGCTGACAGGGTATCAAAGATTGCACCCCCCGCACCCATACACCAAATTCACTACATTCAAGGTCAACGGGTAGGGCAACATAGCCATTGGGGTGGAGACCAAGTCTTGTCCTCTCAAACTGATGAAACCTCCGCTCAGACTGATTTTAAGGAACCTCCACAGGTCATGGAGATAAACGGAGTATGGTATAATTTGGAACCGGTCAATCGCTCAGGCCAAAACTCTACTCCAAAGCCTCGTCCACCGCAAGCCCATCCCACCTACCAGCCTCAACCGCAGCAGAGGCAACAATATCGCACGGGTTATCAGAACCCGCAACCTCAGCCACAGTAGAACCAACGCCAACCAGGTCAGTATCAGCGACCTCATGCCAGGCAGGGCCAAGGGTCCTCCTCTTCTGCTATCTCTTCAGAACTCCAGCGAGTGCTGGATGAGCTTCATGATATGAGAGTCGACATAAATAGACTCTCTCGTTGGAGAGATGAGGTGACTGCACCCCAGACCGTGATTCCAGCCCAAGTCCAGGCTAACCCAAATAGCCTTGGACACAATCAGGTATTAATCTCTGACTATTCCATACCTGAACTTGAGCCCTCCTCAAATAATAACTCTTATCATATCTCTCTTAGGAGCGGAAGGATCGTAACCATCACTCGGCTTGAGACCTGTTCCTTTGAGATTCGGCTTAATAACCCTTTGAGATCGGCGATTATGTTATTGATGAATCCCCATTTCATCACCTTTATTCTATCATTTTGGCCTTAAAAACCTAGCAAATGCATGTAAATAACCTCAATTTGCACATATAACATTCATTATTTATTTTATTATTTGTACATAAAATGAGGTTTTTAAATGCCAAAATTATATAATAAAGGGAAGAAAATAAAAATAATAAAATATTACAAATATTTTATGACCCTAACCCCGAAACCGAGTCCAAAATAGAATTGGTCGACAAGGAATAAAGTAGGGGGAGATAAGGGCCAAAAATACAATAAATACCTTTATTTATTCATTAATTATGTATTTTTGACACCTATTTTATTCTTTATTATTTATTCATAAATTGAAGAAATCCTAAACATGAAAGTTGTAGATAATAATGTAAATAAAAATACAAAATTGACTTTGTACAAAAATAATGTACAATGTACATTTTATATAGAATAGAAAGCCAGAAACCAAACTTCACAGACCCATATCTTTTCAATAAAAACTCAAAACATAGAAAAATCACTCTAATTGTATATAACTTTTCACGAGCTATTTAATGGTGGTGGTTTTATATTTTTTTGGAGTTACTAGGTGTTAGGTTTTGGGCTCCTTTGTACAGTCTATTGATTAAAATATTCAATTTATTCATCATTCATTCTTTATAAAAATTCTTATTTTTATAATTTTGTAAATATTATTTATAACACATGAGCATATTAAAATTAGAAGAAAATCAAAAATAAAATGGAATATAAAATAAGTTTATGTAAAATACATGGACAAAAGACATATGCTTCTAGATGTATATAAATAAAAAGAGAATACATTCTTTAATTCTTCATTTCTTTATATTTTTCTAATATTGTAAATATTATATAGATTATATTAAAAATATAAAACTAAAATAAAACTCATAAAAATACATTAAAATAAAATAGTATACATAAAATACAGGTAAAATACCTATGAATATACCTATATAATATACATCTCTATATATTTAAGTATACAAATAACATCATAAAAATAAAACAAAAATATATTTATACTCACAATATTAAGTTATAAATATATAAAATAATAGAATAAAAGAATAAAATCAAATATACAAAATAAAAATAAAATTGCATAAAATATAGGTAAATACACCTAAAAATAAGCCGTTGAAAATAAACTTGTCATAAAAACATCAAAAAATAAATAAAATTCATAATAAAATACTAGATAATATAATAAAAAATATTTTATACTCGAAAAATAATAAAATCATTTACTATTTTTTATTAATTCTTCTATAATAAAACTCCCTATTTTGTCCTATAGCGGCCTAGGTGGACCAATCATCGGGTGTCAACTGTTGACCGCAGTCGACTGCTCTGTCCCCAGCCGCCTAGCGTGACAGGCGTCCATCAATATGTCTTCTCCCATTTTCCCCTTCCTAACCATTGATGTTCTCTCTTTGATTCATTCACGAAAAACCTTCGTCCATCATCCCTCAATCACACCACCTACTTGGATCTCCTAGAAACCCGATCAATTCTTTGATTCACCCCGGTCAATAAGGGTGCACACCATGTCTATAAATAAGAGCCATCGCCTTCTTCTGCAAATTTGGTCAACCTTATCCCTTCTTCTACTCCAGACTTCGGTCCATATTGATTCTTCTTGACAGGGAGAAGCTCCTGGAGGCTTAAGCTGGTCGGAGAAGGCGGGGCTGCACCCACGACGGTGCTCCGGCGTAGCCCTGCTCCCTGGTGTTCCACCAGGTATAAGAGCTATCCTTTCCTCGTGTATTTTACATTTTTCAATCATAGGTTTAATTTCATGCCATTAGAATAGGATTTAGTTAAGAAATCAACCCTTAATCACTCCGCCCGTACTTCGCCGAAGTCGAGCTCCGAGAAGCTCCTCTATGCTCTGTCGTTGTTGCTCCGACCCTCTGACACCATCATCTCATTCCTTATCGCATTCTCCTCATCCCAGACGCCTCCAATCACCATGATCCGTCGTGGATTAGGAGTCCGGGTCTCCTTCTTCCGCCCTTCGTCGGAGACCTCCGTCGCATCCATTTTTTCATCCACCTCGACCAAATAAAGCCCGGGGGACCTTCATCTTGTTGCGCACTATTCTTCTGCAGGTCAAGATGCGCCAAGGTCTCGCCATCGAGTCGATCCTCACGAAGAATAGGTACCTGGACCACCTCTTCTTCCTCGACTTCGCTTGAGCACTCCAGGGGTCCAGGTGCCTTGTTGAATCTATCTCTAGACGTGGGGGGCTTCCAGGAATGTGAAGGGATGCTCATTGACGCTAGAGGTAGAGGAGCTTGCTACGCCCGATCGAAGCTCGCCAACGGCGAGCCCCTTCCCAGTTCATCCAACCTGCCACGCAGCCGTCCGGCCAAGGAGGAGCCCCTAGTTTGATCAGCACCGTCCGGTGGAGCCACGCCTCGACCATTGGATCCCCCTCTTGGATCTAATCCCACCGCTTGTCAAGTGAAGCACATCCAGTTGTCTGCCAGCGCGCACGTTTAGGGGTAATTTGCACTTATATCCCTGTCATTTTTGTATTTATTGTCTAGTCCCCTAAATTAAATATAGCATTTAAAATAAAGTGGAAACTTTGTAAAAAGACCCCGAACTTATTGTAATTGCAAACATGCCCATTCCACGTCACCTCACGTGTTGTCCCACGTAAGGTGGTAAAATTGCAGTGACACCCCTGCGATTTTGTGGCTTTATAAAAGGTTCAATAAATTGAAATTTACTTGTTATAATTTTGTGAAATTTGCAAGAAGGCCCCTGAACTTTTAATATTTGCATTATGGTCCTTGCCTATGTGAATCACGTGTCATCCCACGTGATGGGTTATTTGCATCTAAACCCTAGCGGGGTTTTAAATTGTAATTAAGCCCCGAAATGTTAAATAAACAGTGAAAACTTTTGGGTAAATTGCAATTACATCCCTAGACTTTATCTTATTTAAAAAAATGCCCATGTTAGGATATATATTTTAGTAGTCTTTGTGTATTTATTAAAAATATCGAGATTGCTCCAAAACATATGAAAAAATATGTATAAATTCTTCATGCTATTTATTTTCACGCCCATGTTTTTAATCAGCATCTTTTGCATTTTATCTATTTTTAGAAATTAAAAAGGAACCTAAATAGTCCCTGTCTATTTTATATAATATCAAAAAAATATAAAAATGTTCTGAAAAATTCCAAATATATATATATGATATATTTTGGTATTTATTGAGTTCAGAAAACAAAAACCCCTAAAAATAGAAAAAGAAAATATAAAAATTTCAAGAAGCTCCAAAATCCAAAAAATATATAAAAACTCTTCAAAAATACTAAAATTTGTTTTTCTTTTGTATAATTATCTATATATTATTATTTGAATATTGAAATTACTTTGGGTAATTTTAGGACTTATTTATTATTTTTTAAAACCTGAATTAATCTTGAATTATTGATTAATCCCATATTTGGGATAATTTTGACTTTAAAATACGTAAAAATTAACAAAAAAATTATAGAAAAATATAAAAACATTAGAAAAAATATTAAAACCCAAAAAAATATTTTATGAATTTTATCTATATTTAAAGATATTTATAAATATACTTTTATGTATTATGTAAATAAAGTCTAGTATAAGCTATATTGCTTTTATATAAAAAGAAAATATAAAAATATGAAAATTAAAAATAAAAAATATAAAACAAAAATAAAAAATAATTTAAAATTAAAAAACCCACAAAAAGCATGATTTGCACAAAGGACTTGGTTGTACATAGATAACCATAGGCTACCTATTTTGCTCTCTGTGGTTCGACCTCTACATGCTTATACACTATGCATTTTATGGTAGAGAAAATAAATATTAATTCCACGTTTTGGGGTTCAATTGTTTTATTCAATATTATGGGTTAATTGCTGATCAATGGAGGATTTTCGGGTGGTCGCTTCAGCGATTGGATATTTATCTAGATCCTCAGAAATTCCTTGTTATCAGATTGGGTTCCATGTTAAAATTATTGTAGACATTGTAATTTCCATTCCTATGTTCTTTATCTCTTTAATTTGATGGATCAATTTTAAGGATTTTTTTACACGTGTGCCCCTTTGAGATTCTACGATTATGTTATGCACCTATCGGTTTTTGCAATACATTTGTACCCATATATTATTATTACAAAATCTACACTTTGGCCCTTCCTTTAAGGTAAAATAAGGGCATAAGTGTGATAACATAACGGTATAATTGTGACAAAAACAATAACAAGCCTTTTATCACAATTAAGTAGGGTCGGTTACATAGATTTCCTACCTCTATTCAGATATATTTTGGATCATTCTTAGGCTTAAATCCAAATAAATAAAGATCTCTTTTGATTGTCTCCTTCCAACACTTCGTGGGCCTTCCTCACCATCTCTTAACCAGCTCAACATCTCAAATCTCACATCTTCTAACTAGTGCATTAACATGCCTCCTTTGCAATTGGCCAAATCATATTAAGCAATTTTCTCTCATCTCATCTTCTATTAGAGCTACACTAACTTTCCTTTTGATCACATCATTCCGAATCTGATCTTTTCATGTATGACCCCACAAACACCATAGCATTTTCATTTTTGTTGTTGCCATTCTCCGCACAGGCATATGGTTCACAGGCCAACATTCTGATCCATAGAGCATAACATGTCTCACAGCTATTTTGTAATACTTTCCTTTAACTTTCAAAAGGATGTTCTTATCACAATGAACGGTAGAGGCTCCTCTCCACTTTAGCCAACCTGCATATATTTTATGAGTAACTCCCCGTCAATTTCCTCATCTTACTGAAAAATAGATCCCATGTATCTAAAGGAATCTTCCTTCTAAATATTATCGCATCCGATCTTCGCCTCAAATACTTCACTATTTTTTTCATCAAATGTACTCTCCGTATATTCAGTCTTAGCCCTATTTATACAATATCCTTTAGTCGCTAAGGCATGTCTCCAAACCTCCAGATTCTCATTTACTCCATCTCTTATCTCATCAATCAACATAATATCATTGACAAAAACATACATCAATGTCTATTATCCTGAATGTGACTAGTCGACTCATCCATAATCTAAGCAAAAAGGAATGGACTTAGAGTTGAACCTTGATGCAAACCGATGCTATTGCTAAAATAGTCATTCTTCCCAAACTAAATCCTTACACAAGATAAAGCCCCATCATACATATTTTTTATAATATTAATATATAGGACAAGTATTTATTTCTTCTCCAATTCTCCACAGTCTCCGTTAGGTTAAATCATAAGCCTTCTCCAAATCAACAAAAATCCTATGGAGGTTCTTTTTTTAAACTCTATAGATCTCTATTGTTCTCCTTTTAAGTGGATAGCTTCAATAGTTGAGTGACTTGGCATGAATCCGAATTGATTTTTAGTTACTTTAGAAACTTGCATCAACCTTCTTTCATTCACACATTCTCAAATATTCACAGTATGACTCATTAGTTTGATACATCTATAATTCGAACAATTTTGAATGTCTCATTTGTTCTTATAAAGAGGCATCACAATACTTCTCCTACATTCTTCATGCATTTTCTTTCTTCTCTAAATAATATTGAATAAATTTGTGAGTCAAGTCAAACCCTGTTCACCTAAAACTCTCCAAACTTCTATAGGACTGAAAATAATCCTATACAAGGGTAGAATTGTGAATTTTGTAAAAATATAGAAGTAAAGTGATTATTGCAAAAAAGATAGAGATATAATTGTAATCACATAATCTCGAAGGGACACAAGTAAAAAAACATGATTTTAATTTACGATTGTTGCTAGAAATATTGTCAGAGCACAACACCCCACCCCCCGGATCGAACTCACATTTTTGTAGTGCTTGGATTTGGGGAACATCTTAGAAATTATAAGAATGGATCAATGAACTTGAAGTGCCACTCAAAATAAAAAATCCTAATAATCAAAAGTGCATGCAAAAGGATCACACTTTGCCTTGTCATCGATCACCTTAAGCCATTATCTTCAAATGACCGATCAAACCTAAAATATGATTGGTTATACTCACTTTTATAATCAATTTGTTCAACTAGATGGTCGATCAGTTGGGTCTTATCGGATGATGTATTGAGAGGTGTTCTGTCGTATAGGACATGTATAGTAACATGATTGGGTTAGATTGGAGTATCCTCCTGTTAATAGTAGTTGTTTGAATGGTGTGAAGGGTTGCAATGATAAATGTGATGTAATATCACATTGATTATGTGCTATATTGACTTTTCTTATGAGTATAATATATTTTTTATGTTAGTCTTTTCATTTGAACATGATAAAAAAATATACCAAATAAATTGTGGGATCCATATAACTAATTCCAACACACGAATACATGGATAAAGTTGGAGAGATGCCATCTTACTCCGAAGTAACCTGGCAATCAAACAAACCTCAATGAAGTGTTGTATGAGAGTATATAACGGTTCTATCTAAAATTGAGTTCTTGCGTAAAATCAAATACGGACCAAATGGAAGGGTGCGTTTGTAAGTGGCATTTTTTACAAGAGTCTTTCTATAAATTACTCAGAAGACTAAGGCCCTGTTTGGTTGGAGAATAAGTCATGGAATAAGGGACCAATTCTCCTCCCGACACGGTTCCCAGTGGTACGACTATTCCCCGTTATTCCATTTTATTTCACTCTTATTCCTATCTTTATCCCACCTTACCTACATTTATTTCACTTTATTCTCCTTATTCCTATCCTCCAGCCGAACAAAGAATAAACCATTATTCTCCTTATTCCCCATCTTTATTCCTGCTTATTCCCGAACCGAACAGGCCCTAAGAACATTTGTGTAGTTAGGAAAGAAATGAGGAGTGTCGACGTAAAATTCCATTCAACCCCGAATTCCTTTTTTTCCAGAATTATGTTTCAGTCAATAATTCATTTTTTCTTCTTCTCATCAACTTATCTATCTATCCATCAAACTCTACCTACCGCGTTTACGAATATTTGTCAAAATTCTACCAGAAGGTATAGACAGATGAGACGGAGGAGGGATCATCGATTTTGGATACGAATTAATTGGCACGAAACTCGTCAATGGTATGTGGATATGCACATCCATAGGGCCACTGCCACATTATCACAACCTATACAATTTCGCTCGGCCTTTTCCTTTCAAAGATCCATTCCCATCCTTTTCCCATCCTTATCATTCCCTTTTTTTTCTTATTGCATTGCATCACAGATGATATAGACATCTCTGTTTCTTGAATATTATTTCTGAGGAGTCACACTTTCTAGAATTGATGGATAATTATGCATACTTTTATTTACGCGTTGAATCCTCCATAATTCTGAATTAGACACAAAGCCACAGATAATTAGTCATTACATGACATAACTTTGTGTTAGCTTTCGTTGCTTTATCTCCGTAACTTTCGTCATATTTACGTGAGATTTTGGGAGAGGTTTTAGAGGTGGTGCGATAGTAGGGGTTGAAAGCAGGGGGTAGAGGCATAGAGGGAGGATGAGGAAGGTGAGATGGGAAATCGGGGAGGCAATGACGGAGTATGTCATGGGCATGGGAGGTTTGGGAAAGGAAGAGCATAAGGGAAGAGGGCGATGGGGATTAATAAAATGTGTTTAAAAAACATGAGTCGTTAGATTAATCTCGACTAGATTAACCAAAGGGAATGATTAAGTCAATGGAAAAAATTAAGACGGACCTATATGTAAACAGAAGGCATTATTTAGAGTTCATTGTATAATTCGCAGTTATGGAAGGTTCAACACATAAATATGAAAGTATACATGGTTATTTGTGTAAAATCCTAATTAACAATAGTTAATTTGTGGAGCTCTAATTTACTTGATTATGAAGAGAACTCTAAGGGATTGTTTGGTTGCAGGGTTGGGCATGGTTGGATTGCGGTACCTCGGAGTATCCCTCCTTCCAACCCTCCCAATCCTCCTCACAGTTTACTATTCACAAGAGTACCGCAACCCAATCCTGCCCAACCTACAACCAAACGAAGGGTTAAGGATACAATAGAGGTTAACTTTAATCGAAGGAAATACCCGAAATACCCCAAGTGTTAGGGTTATAAGTTAAGCTCTCAACAATAATAATTGATAATAACATACTTTTCCTGCAGATGTATGTCACCGCTACTACTGCGGAATGCTATTTCACCCTCCAACCAATGGCATTCGGTCAATAATTCAATTTTTCTCTCACCAACTTATCTATTAAACCCTGCCTAACCGCGTGTGCACCTATTGTCAACGTTCTCCTAGAAGTAGACAGATCGGGTACGAGTCAGATGGAGGACTCTTCTCTTTATTGGAAGTTGACAAATTTGATACGGATTAAGCAGAGGCGTTGCATTCTCATCTGATGGGAAACTCGTCAAGATATGTACCACATTATCACGAAGTATACAACTTTGCCAGGCCTTTCAAAGCTCCGTTCGTATTCTTTTCCAACCTTATCCCGTGTGTGGATAATTAATCTAAGTCGTTCAATTTTGATTGAACGGTTCACATAAATTTCTCCGATATAGACCTACAAAAACTGGGAAATTCGTGCGAAGTGCTCAATTAAGATTGAATGGATCCAGTGTTCCACGATTTTGCAACAGTGTTCCCCTTATCCGTCCCTTCTTTGGCTTCCCACGCGAGACAACAAAAAGAACTTCACTCCTATCAAGCTCCTCAGGGTGCGTTCGGTTCGGAAATAAGTAGAAATAAGGATGGAGAATAAGGGTCTATTCTTTGTTCAGTTGGAATATAGAAATAAGGAGAATAAGATGAAATAAAGATAAGTAAGGTGGGATAAAGATAGAAATAAGAGTGAAATAAGATGGAATAATGAGAAATAGTCGTACAACTGAGAATCGTGTCGGGAGGAGAATTGACCCTTTATTCCAGAGCCTATTCTCCGACTCGCGGCTGTGTGATCACAAAGTGGAGTTGGAACTTTTTGACCTGCTCTGGCTTCGTGTAGCCTTAATGCTATCATTATTCATGTCTGGTTGGGCTTTTTGTTCGTGATAGTTTGTTTCTGTAGTCTGCTCTTCACCTGTGCAGGCTCTAAACATGTACCGATTCTCTGTAACTATTGATACTCCATGCTTGCGCTTTTAGGCCCCGTTTGATTGGAGGGTTACCCTCACTTTGGGTGGGTAACCCCCCAAAAACTACATTTTTAACCCACTAGTGGGGCTCACTCCCTTCCTATCAAAAAAATATATACTATACCATCATATCATCTAAAAATCATAAAATACTCAACTTTTACTCATTATTCCAAACTTCAATACAATCACATCACAACAACTACCTACCTTTTCAAATTTCAATACAATCATACCATAATAACTACCAACTTTTTCAAATTTCAATACAATCACATCACCCAAACCCACACAACTCTTAACCCACCAACCAAACACACTACCAGAAAAATGGGTTATCCACCATTGGATAACCCACCAGCCGAACACCACCTTAGTGATGAATGATCTTTGATAAAAAAAAGTACACGTATGCACGATAGCACCATCTTCTCCTCTTCTCTATCTCAAGTACTCATATCATATTTCTGTAACTTACAATATATCTATCTACAAGACTCAACTCCAACCGCTCCTCTCTAGCATATTTCAAGAAAGTAAACAACCCCTAGTAGTGATCAAGAAGTTCTTTATTTTCTCTTTGACAGAAGAGACATGGACATACATGGAATCTTGATATGGGGGATCAGATCTCTCTATCCGCATTTGGCGCATACCATTTCACTTCCACTTTCAAATCCTCCCACCATCATTCTGCAAGAGCAAATCCTTAGTTGCAGGCACCCAACTTCTCCATTGTTTTGACAAACAAAAATTTGGTACTAATGCTCACTTACACTCTCTTTATTTAAGTCCATGGGTTTCAACCAAATCAAGTCCAAGAATAACGTGCCAGACTTGCGATGACCTTCCTCATCCCGCAACTAACCCAAACATTAGTCATGATGCTCCTACTCCATCTCCTTGAACATAACAACAGGAACCACATCTCCATCCTTCCACCATCCAGATCAAGCATCCCGACCAACAGAATGTATGCTGCAGGAATCCGATCGTCAGCTTCGCCTCTTTCGAGCTTCGCAATCACACAATGATGTACATGGAACACAAATTGTAGTGACAAAATTCACACCTTGATATACATGGAACGCAAATTTTGTACAAAAGATCGTATTTTTCCCTCCATTTGTCAAAACAGGAACCTCCGGGTTCTCCCTCTGCTCCCGCCAAGAACATAGGAGGAGGAGGCCTTGGTGACCAGCAAGCCAACTCCCAGGCACATCACCCATAAGCCCACATCCACCGCCCATCTCACACCCTCTACCTCCACCTCACTCCCCGCTTTCTCCTCCTCCTCCTCCACAAGCTCCACCCGTCCTCGCAGACGCAGCACGCACACTCCTCCTCCGGTATCCCCTCCAACTTCACGCAAAATCCCGCCTCTTTCCTCGCATCTTTCCTCGTCTTCCTCCGCAGCTCCACCTCCTTCTCCACCACCTCACCCCTCTCCCCAACCACCTTCACACCCAGCGTCCGCGCCCCAACCTCCCCAGCATGCAGCTCCACTTCCCACCCCGCCTTCCCTCGCCCGAGGGCCCCCGCCGCCGCCAGCTGCTCCCCCCGCGTACGCCTCGAACCTCTGCCCCTCCACGGCGCACACGCGGTCGGTGCTCGCATAAACGACCTCGCCCGGGCGGGCCTCCACCGACCGGAAGCGATGAAGGAAGACGAGAACCGGGGTACCTTGACGGATCTTGGAGCCGTTGACCTCGAGGGGCGCCCGCGCGAGGGCACTCGGGAGGTAGACGAGGGTTAGGGTTTCCGGGAGAAGTGCGCGGGCGGAGCCGGAGGCGACGAGGCGGAGGTGGAAGGCGCGGATGCGGAGGGTCCGACGCTCCGGGGACGCCAGATCTGCGCGGCCCCGGCGTCGTCGGGATCGGTGCAGCGGCACATGATCGGATTCGGATTCCTCTCTCGAGCGTTAGAGTTGACGTTCGCTTTTTCGTTGGATTTCGCTTCTGAATGAAGAAGGGAGTGGGGAGTGTGGGCGGCGTTTAAAACCGAGGAGATTGGGGCTGATGGGTCCGGGCGGGGCAAACAGGTGGCCGCCATATGGGGTTTGTTCCCGAATCGAGGGGTGGGGGAACGTGGTTTCTGGCTTTCTGGTGGGCGGAGGAATGTGTGATGATGATGATGATGATAAGGGGTCTCCTCCTCTTTCTTATACTGTCTCATTTGTGGCTAAGCGGCTATTTAACGGTGAGTTTGTTCGAACGTTACTTAGTGGAACCGGTATGTTGCTAAATGCATTGTACACGTCTAACAGTAACATCTGTAGACTTTAAAAGTCACCCCTCATTTGCGTCGACCATATAATCAACTAGAATTGAGTCTCGCGCTTAACAAAACAAAAGATGCTGATTAATTTAATTGACCGTAAGAATGAGATTAAATTTAGCGGTAAAAGAATTTAGAACGTTAAATAAAAATTTTAAGTAATATGAAGGCATGCTTTAATAAGAATGATTGAAATTTAATTATCAAAAAAATCAGTTTATATTGTCCCACTGATGTACGAAGGAACACATGAGTAATTATGTAATTACAATTATAATCCTGCATAATCATGAATTACACAAGAAACTCTGAGTAATGCTTAACTCTTACATAACATAACCTCGTGTTATAGCCCGTTTTAGATAGCGTTGTATTTGATGGTTTCTGTTTAAAAAGATAGAACTGCCCCTAAAGCCTATTCTTATTTACAAAACTTGGCATCCTCTCTCCCCTCAGTCCTCCATGCCCCAAGCAGCTCCTCCCTCCCTGCTCATCCTCCCTGAGTAGCTCCTCACCCCCAGTCCCCCATTCTCGAAGCCCCCCAAACCCCCTGAGCAGCTCCTCCCTCCCCGCTTACTGATGCCGAGCGCCCTCCCCACCCCCCACCCCTCCCCTCCCACGGCCGACCCTTCCCCTCCCTGGATCGAAGAGCCCCCACACCCCCCCCCCCCCCCCCCCGGGCCCCCGAGCAACTCCTCTCTCCCTGACTGTCGTCGCCGAGCAGTCCCCCCCCCCCACCACCACCCCCACCCCCCTAGCAACTCCTCCCTCCCTGCTCGTCGCCGTCGAGCCTTATCCTCCCTCGTGCCCATGAGCTATTGAAGAAGGCCCACCAACCCCCCACTCCCCTGTGCACCGCCTCTGCCAGCGAGCCCCCCACTTCCCACCAGTATGCTTGAAGCCCCACCCCCACCCCAAACCCACTCCCCACAGACGTGCCCGAAGCTCGAACTCCCCCCTCCCCTCCCCGAACATGCCCACAAGCTCTTGACGAAGCTCCATCAACCTCGTGCTCCCATGCCCGCCTCCGCCAGCAAGCCCCCACTCCCCACCGACCGGCTCGAAGCTTCAAAGCCCTCCCCCCATTGACCTACAACGCCCCCTCCCCCGTCGACTCGACGTACCCTGCTCCAAGCCCACCGTCATTTATTTTTTTATGTTCGCTTTTTAATGTTGTCTAATCCTAACCGTTAGATTATAGATTGGTTAGATAAACTCATTGATATGGTTGAGTTAATATATTAAACTAACGGAGGGTTATTAGTGTGAGATGGAGTGACTAACCAGAGTTTCTCGTGTAATTCATGATTATGTAGGGTTATGATTGTAATTGTGGAATTACTCTGTGTTATGGGTGTAAAAATCTCAAAATGAAAAGAACCTATGACAATGGCGAAAAGTAAACAAAGGTCGATCATAAGTTAAAGCCAATAAAAAATGTCCGTGGATTTGAAAAAAAAGTGTTATTTTTCTCTTATTCAAATTGATGTTGTATATATCAAAAATTTGCAAGAGAATTCCTTAAAAGACGTTCTTAGATACCTTAAAATTTTATGATTTAAAGAATCATCTTCATAAAATATGATCCTAATAAGAGTAAATAATGATTTCACCATATCATCATTATTGTTATATATCAAATTTAAAAATACGTTAACTCCTAACTAAATTTATTGGCATAATACAAAAAGATGAAAGTGTTTCGCAAACAAAATATAAAAATATAACATCAAATTACATAATTGCATAATCTATAGAAGATACCGTATATTTTAATAAAAGAAAATGCCTTAACTTATATACATTATACATTAATAATTACTATGCAAAATGTATGGATAATCAAACTAAGGGAAAAATAAAAATCAACAAAACTTTATCAATGTCCAATTGTCACAATAAAATGAAGTATTTATAGAACATCAAACGAGTTAAAATAAAATTCTTTAAAATACTTATTTTATAAATATCATAAAAATTGAGTATTTATAAAAATAGAATGCATTACTAAATAAAGATCATAGTGGAAAAATACTTCTTTAAATTTATGTGCAACATTAAAAGTAAAATGATAGCGATATATTCAATAGAAAAATATATAATCAAATTTTGATTAACTAATTCAATTGCATATCATCGATGTAAATATAATATCAAGATTTATAAAGAATTAATGTAGAAAGTTGAATATTATTTGATTTTAAAAGGTAAAAGCTCCTAATATGAATGTCATTAATTTCGAAAATATTAACATGGAAAAGGATAGTAAAGAGATTAAATTAGGAATATCTAAAACATGGAAAGAGGTAATAAGTGGACTGAGAGAGAGAACATCAATTAAGTGGAGAGAAGAGTATTGTACGCGTGAATGGGATTAGAGAGCATCGAGAAAAGAACAGAGAGGTGAGAGGGAGAGAGTGTTACAGCTATCGAGAGGAGAGAGAGGGTGTAAAGCATGGGGTAATTGCCTACACTTTAATAGGAAGGAGAGAGGGAAAGGGCTTTCATATGGAGAGAGAACGAAGCATACTCTGACATGAGGAGGGGGCGCAGATCCTCTGCAGTAAGTGAATTGCAGCAGAGTCTGCTGCAATTCACGGATGGAGGACACGTGTCCTGAGGGAGATCCAACGGCCCGCAATCCCGCCCCGACTCCCCTCCTCACCCGTCTCGTCCCCGACCTCAGCGCCTCTCGCCGCCGCCCTCTCCCCAACCTCGAGCCCCCCTCTCGCCGCCGACCTCAAGCCATCTCTCCCCCGCCTCTCGCCGCCACCCCACATGGACTCGTACTCTCTCGCGCCGCCCCCACCTCCTAACCCTCTCCTGCGTCGCCCCTGAGCTCCCCCGCACCACCCTTGACCTCCCAACCTTCCTACGTGCCGCTCCTGACCTCCCTTCCCTCCCACTCTTCCACGCACAAAGCAGCAGCAAGCTGCTGTGTTTGTCCTTGGATGAGGCCTGGACGAAGAAGGGTTCTTGTCGTTCTTCGACAAAATTGAAGGGGTTGTCAGGACAAAAGTTGCTCTAGTCCATGTGGGGTGGCGGCGAGAGGCGGGGGTGAGACGGCTTGAGGTCGGCGGCGAGAGGGGCTCGAGGTCGGGAGAGGGCGGCGGCGAGAGGCGCTGAGGTCGGGGACGAGACGGGTGAGGAGGGGAGTCGGGGTGGGATTGCGGGCCGTTGGATCTCCCTCAGGACACGTGTCCTCCATCCGTGAATTGCAGCAGACTCTGCTGCAATTCACTTACTGCAGAGGATCCGTGCCCTGAGGAGGGACGAGAGTGTAACAGGTGTCGCCGGAAGGGGAGAAGTTGAGGAGAGATGCACCTTAGTATATAGTATAGATAGAGGAGGAGAGAGAACATGATAGAGAAGGATGGGAGAGTAACACGCATGTTAGAGAGAGAGAGAGAGAGAGAGATGAGGAGAGCTTGGGCAGACTACCACCTGTTGGAAAAGAGGGAAAGAGTTGAGCCGGGCTCAACTTTAGTATATAGAAAAGATATCGAAATATTAGTCCAAGAGGAAGTGACGAAGAAAACATAGTTTTTCAGAAGGAAAAAAGTGTAACTTACTTAAAAGTACTTAAAAATGACAACAAATAATAGAATATTTGTTCTCTAAATATACTAGAATGTAAAAGCTTCCTATGAAATAGAATATAACTTGATGCCCCTTCTGCTTGAATTAACACGACGATCTAACGAGGGTCGCTTTCATAGTGATATTATTATAATCATCATCCTTCTAATATCTCTAATATATCGCATCATAGCTGAAAAGCTCACTCTTCTACCTTCAGCTTGTCCTATCAATTTATCTCTATTTATAGCTTTTTTATTTTAATTAAATCAGCATGCAATTAGGAAAGAGATATTTTTTATTTGATATTCCTTTTTTATGTTGAAAAGAAAGTGTCGAGTAGAAATCAAAGAACATATACCAAGTTCATTTGTTACACAAAACACGATAAATAAAGAGCTATAGCATGATCCTAAACTAGAAGGAAGAAAAGGAGAAGTGGAAGAGTACATATTAGAGCCGACGAGGCTAGTCTCAACTCCTTCGAGGTGTTTTTGCTAGAACGACATTTGAACCTTCAACGATAGCGCAAGCTATCATGCATTGTCAACAAGCGGAGGCCACAACTCCCAACCAAGAGAAACTATCAAAGGGCTCAAATTGTCATTTCCTTAGGATCCAAATACTCAACAAACCATTTCCTTCCACATAATCCCACCTTCAGAATACAAGCAAATAGGAGAAAATAGCATAAAACGGGAAGAAAAATTTTCCTTCATAATTCATCCGTGACAACACATACATGCCCATAAAAATGTATAAACATGTACTAATTAAAAATGTTCATACATACATACATACATATATATACACGATTATGTGCGAAATCTCAACATGGGAAAATGCCATCCGTATGTTAAGCCTCAACGCGGGAAGGTCATACGGGGAGACAACACAAAAGCATGCGAGAACTGCATCCGCAGTATAAATCAAATTTCTCAATGAATTATCACATCAATCCCATCATCATCTCAAATGTTTCAAATCTGGGTATAGACACATATTATTAGATCGTATAGTACCCACTAAACTTATAGCAATCTTATTTTGATGTAACTTGTATAGTTATTATTCTGTTCGATTCATTAAGGCTAAACCCTCTTTGATGAGCTAATTTTAAAGCGGTTGCGGATTTAATTGGTATTAGAACTGGCCAGTGGTTGGGGGCTCACCTGCCCAGCCCGCTCATGGGCCAGGTTGGCCAAGAGATTTCATGAATGATGCAGCAAGGTCTGACCCGTGAATATAAAATTATGTATTCAAAAATTGGGATTTTTACCCGGCAGACCCTGTAATATTTTGCAATTACCGCTACGACCTTTGAAACATCCTAATTCCTCCCTCAACCCCGTAAACTTGCTCCGTCTTACCCCACGAACCCTATCGTCAATTTTAACTATATTTGAGTCAGTTACTTGGGTTAGTCTTGAGTTAACTTAACCAATTTATCATCCAACGGTTAGGATTAACCAACATAATAAAAAAGAACTGGAGATCAGGTGGGGTTCGGTGGGGTTCTTCGTCTCTCTCGATCAAGCACAACAGTGATACCCGACATCTGAAGTGGTGGTCCGTGCTTCATTACTGATCACGATCTAGGCGGCGAAATGCTGGATGAAGCATGGGAGGCGGGGCAGGCGGCAGAAGGAGAAGACGGGAGCTTCGAGCATGCTGCGGGGGAGGGGGTCATCGAGCAGCGGGCTGGGGGAGCAGGGGAGGTGGGGCAGACGACGGGAGGAGGCGAGGGATTTAAGGAGGGCTACGGGAGGGGAGGGAATCGAGCGGCGGGTGAGGGGAGTAGGGGAGGCAGGGCATACGGCGTGCGGGAGGAGGAGGCGAGGGCTTTGAGGAGGCCGCGGGAGGGAAGGGAATCGAGCGGCGGGGTGGGGGGAGCAGGGGAGGTAGGGAAGATGACGGGAGGAGGAGGCGAGGGCTTTAAGGAGGCTGCGGGAGGGAGGGAATCGAGCGGCGGCGTGGGGGGAGCAGGGGAGGCTAGGCAGGCAACGGGAGGAGGAGGCGGGGGCCAGGGCTTCAGGCAGCGCGGGTGGTGGGGGGGAGCAGGGGACACGAGCGGGGGCCAGGGCTTCCGACGGCGCGGGTGGTGGGGGAGCAGGGGAGGTAAGCTTCGGGCGACGTGGCGACGGTCGAGGCTTCGAGGAGGACGGCGGGGAGGAGGTCGACGGCGAGAGGATGGGAAAAGGATATGATTAGGAGGGAGAGGGGAATGGCATTAATGTAAATTTGACAAACAAAATGGGTATAATTGTAATAGAATATAATGGAATCTGGTTAGTTTTAACGGGTAAATGGATGGAGGTTAACCACAGGGTCTGTAGGGTAAGGGTTAGCAAGTTTACGAGGTTGAGAGAGGAATCAAGATGTTTCAGAGGTCGTAGCGGTAATTGCAAAAGATTACAGGGTCTGCCGGGTAAAAATCCCTTAAAAATTATATTTTACATACATTTAACATAATATACTTCAAGTTTTATTTTTACATTGTCAATATTACATTGTATTCTATAGTATACGTGTCAATTAACACATATTATGGTTACTTAGATTCAGAAAGATAAATATTGCTCAAAACAAACATTTATATATATAATTAGATTAAAATAAGAAACAAATACTTTTCATTCAACCCGTGGGATGGGTCGGCCTAGACATGGGTCAGGCTTGGGCCTTGAAGTATGACCCATGGACCGGACCCATCCCAGTCCCTAGATAGGGGGTCTA